>CABHPQ010165409.1:61424-74108 GCA_902168405.1 Peromyscus aztecus | reverse complement strand
ATGTTACTGGACTGGATATTGTTATATATTAATGAAGTTTTTTATCTGAACCTGTCAAATGTTAATGGACTAGACATCGTTAATGTGATCTTGACTGTGTATATTGTATATACTTACTAGATATAATTTTTCTTGTATTAGTTATAAGCTTTTTTTAAATTTTAGACAAAAAAGGGGAAATGTGGTGGTATTGTGTTCCCCAAAATATTGTGCACTCTAATAAACTTATGTAGGGTCAGAGACAGAACAGCCACAATATTAAACATAGAGGACAGGCAGTGGTAGCACACACCTTTAATCCTAGCATTCCAGAGACAGAAATCCTTCTGGATCTCTGTGAGTTCAAGGCCACATTGGAAACGGCCAGGCGTGGTGACACATGCCTTTAATCCCAGAAAGTGAGCCATAATCCCAAGGAGTGATGGCAGAAAGCAGAAAGATATATAAGGCATGAAGACCAGAAACTAGAAGCTTTTAGCTGGTTAAACTTTGAGGCTTTTGAGTAGCAGTTCAGCTGAGACCCATTCTGGATGAAGACTCAGAAGCTTCCAGTCTGAGGAAACATGATCAGCTGAGGAACTGGCAAGGTGAGGTAGCTGTGGCTTGTTCTGCTTCTCTGATCTTCCAGGGTTCACCCCAATAACTGGCCGTGGGTTTGGTTTTATTAATAAAGACTTTTAAGATTCCTGCTACAATCAGGCTATTCTTAGCAGTATTTTTTTTTTTTTTAAGGATGGAGCATAATAAATGATCAAGGAAACTTTCCAAATCCCCAAATCACAGATAAAAGTCTTTGAAAAACAAAGTCCACACCAATGGTTAGACATTGTCACTGGCTTCCTATGTCATCATAGCGTCTTCCTTGTGACAATGACAGTCGTAGAATGTGACTTTTTTCAGTCAAAGTGTGCTGACCACAGCCGGGCTGTGATGGCACATACTTTAATCCCAGCACTTGGGAGGCAGAGCCAGGTGGATCTCTGTGAGTTCGAAGCCAGCCTGGTCTCCAAAGCGAGTTCCAGGAAAGGCGCAAAGCTACACAGAGAAACCCTGTCTCTTTGGAGCCTATCCTGGAACTCGCTCTGTAGACCAGGCTGGCCTTTAACTCACAGAAATTCGCCTGCCTCTGCCTCCCAAGTGCTGGGATTAAAGGTGTGAGCCATAATTCTTATCTATGTTTAGCCACGTGGCTTGGTACCTTTTCTCAGTGCAGCATTCTCATCTTGCTTCCTCTACATCTGGCTGGTGACTCCTGACTCTGCCCTTCTTCTTCCCAGAATTCTCCTAGTCTAGTTGCCCTGCCTATACTTCCTGCCTGGCTACTGGCTAATCAGTGTTTCATTAAACCAGTTCAAGTGACAAATCTTTACAGTGTACAAGAGCATTCTCTCACAGCTGCCACCTGTTTTCTGAGCCCTGTGCATTGCTGCCATTCCACCCAGCTTCACTGGTCTTTAATTAAGTCCCCTGCCCCCTTTCAGTCAATGTCTCTCTATGTAGTTCAGGCTGGTGTGAAATTAGCCATTCTCCTGCCTCAGCTCCCTTGGTGCTTTACAGGTGTATGCCACAACACCCGGAAATGTGTCCCCTTTCTTCTTCCAGTTAGTCTGCTTTGCTTGTGCCTAAGAGCCTTGACCGATGGGGGCAGGAGCTTCAGGGGAGACAGTGGGGCCCCCCAGGCTCCCAGACCCCACATGTAGCGCTGTGTGTGGCTCTTTGTTATGTATGTCTCACCACAAAGACCAGACAATCTTTGATGTCCAAATAAAGAAAAATGAGAGGCTTTAATTAAATTTCACCTGGGCCTTGCCCTAGGGAAAAGAACTTTAAAGGTCAGAATATCTTGATTTCCCAACTGGTCACCCAGTGGAACCTGTAGAAGCTGGTCTATAGGGTCCTCTTCTGTCATCTGCTCCCTGCAAGTGACCCAGCACTCACTCTGGTGAGGACTCCTCACCAGCCAAGACCTGCTTTCAGGCAAGGGGATGCTGGGAGCAGACCACAGGGTGCAAGGGATGAGCTAGAGATATATCCACTTATGTCATTTCCACGAGGACTCTGGCTTGCTTGAAGAGACAGATCACACATCATAGGTGTGGTGGAAACTCAGCCAGAGGGGATAGTGCAGGGCTGGGTGTCCCAGTGGGTAGAGAACAAGTCCACATTTGGGCATGTGCCCCTCCATGGTGCTGCCACCTGTGTCTGCTGCCTTGACCTTCTGTGTCCCTTTTCTTTGCACATGGGAGTACATTTTACCTGAAGCAAGGATGTAAATGCCCACTGCCCCAACCAGATTTCCATAACTGCCAGCTTTCATGCGGACACCATGGTTTGTTCCCAATCCTGAACACTCACAGGACCTGGACAAGAGGACAAAAGGAGTCCACATAATGAACTTGCTGAGTAACCCATACTGGTCTTGAACTCTTGATCTTCCTGCCTCACGGTCCCAGGTGGCGACAGCAGGCCTGACTTGAAATGTTTAAATGTGTTAGTCACACCAACAGGCTGTTTATGGAGCTGTTCTGACTTCCCATGTAGGCATGTAGACCTTCCTTAAGAAATAAGCACAAACCAGGCTCTGGTTTGAATCCCCAGGATCCTCCAAGTTCTGGGACAGATGTAGGGATGAGGAGAGCTTGCCTGTGACCCTTGCCCTTGGTCACTGTCAACCCTGGTTCTGTCAGATGCCGTGAGCAGCCCTGCATACGAACCTCTGCTCCCCAACTCCACACTCTGTGCACCCTCCCTGGTACACGGCTGCCAGCTGTCCCTTGGCACAGGCTGTCTGGGGAAGTGGGACCCAGGCAGAGGGCCTGGAAGTGAACCACTCCATCCTTTTCCTTTTCCCTCCTTCCTTTCCCATTCTAAAGGTAAGAGAAAATCAGCCAAGGAAGGCAAGGAAAAGACATGGGCACTCTTAGTTTAAATGTTATTAGCGGGTGGGAAGGAAGTCCACACTGATCCAGGGACTACCAGGTGGTTGGAGGGCTGGGTTCCATGTGTTCCCATGAAGAGCCTACAGAACCCTCCAGGTGGCTGTCACTCATGAAGGAGAAGAGCAGGTGAGCAGAAGACTCCATGACTCATGTGTGGGTCAGTCTGCCAGCTCTCCCAGAGAAGAGCCTGGACTGGAATGGAGGGAGCCTCCTCTCAGGACCCCTTTGACATATTTTGCTATGACCTTCGGGCCTTCTCACCCCTTCACTTCTAACCCCTCAGGGGCTTACCTGCTCAGGACATCCCAGGCACTGGGAAATAAGACGACACTTTTCCGTTTCAGGGTGTGGCTTCTAGAGGACTGGTGTAGAGATTGGAAGATAAATGCCATTTAAATTAAAACACCTGGCTTTGAAGAGAGAGGTGGTTGAATGGAGAGGATTCTCAGACTTCTTCCCCCTAAAGGGAGGGGCCTGGTGTAACAGGAAAGCCTCCTCAGCCATGTCTGCTGGGGAACAGCGAGGTGCGGACCATCTTGGTCTTGCTGCCCAGAGCTTGCTGCTGAGGCAGTATTGAATGAGGTGGGTGGGGCTGTGGCGAACATTTGTTAAGACCTGCAGAGGGCTGAGGTGCCAGGAGAGAAAACAGCAGTGAGCTCTGTCTAATAAGATGCCCAGTAGCCTTGCCCTGTTCTGGCCTCTGACTTCCATAGAGAGGGCTCAGTGGTCAGGGAGTGGGTGATCCAGGACCACTCTTGTCTGTGTCAAAGTTCACCATGAGGCCTTGTCCCTACCATCGGTCAGTTGAGCCTTAGGCCTCTTGTCAGAAACTGCATGGAGCTGTGACATGTTTTGAAGCCACTCTGCATTGGTTAGACTGATGTTTGGGGAGCCCACAGTGTGAACCATCCTCTAAGATGGAAGCCAGGTCCTCAGCCTCTCATAGGCCTGTGTCGGGCCTGGCATTTCCTGTAAGGGGCCCCAGTCTGGACTGTCCTAAGCAGGGAACCAGGAGGAGGACCAAGTGAGGAGTTGTCGAGTGTGGGATCTGTTTCTAGAGAGGTGCAGTAGGTCTAAGGCAGCGGGCCTCAGGGCAGAGTTCCCTGTGAGCTTCTGGGGGTGTGGCACACAGCCGCGACCATCCAAACCCTGTTGGAGCGAGCTGCCAGTGCAGCGTGGGGCTGTGGAGACCAAGCACAGACTGGACAGGGACACTCTTTTAAGTCTCTCCACTGCCCTCTGCTAGAAACCATCGTGACATACGTGTTCGTTATGTAACACACGTGCAAATCTGTCCAGGCATGGCACCCTTCCAGTGTGGCGGTGGCATGCAGCACAGCCGATCCCTGCTAGGCTGACCCTCTGACCCTGTGGAAATCCTGCCAGAGATTTCATTTCCCCTAATGAATGCCTTTCATAGATAGGATGGTGTCTGACCAGGAATCCCAATGAACGGAAATGGAGATAATGTTTCCTTCCGGCCTCAACAGCTAGGAACCAGTCGACCATCGGAGGTGAGTCCGCTGAGCTGGCACAAGGCGCCAGGCGTACCTGGACATTCATTTCATGCTTCATTTAATTAATTTTTAGACAAACATGAGTCTGACTCAATCTGCCTTCCTTCCTCATTCTAGAAACCCATTAGCTTGGTCTTTTGCTTTTGCATTCTAGGTCAGAGCTCATGGCTAAAGACGGGAGCTACGAGGATGAAGGGTGTTAGCTATGAGTGACAGTCCAGCTGGGAAGCCTGTGGGGTCAGTGGCTGTGCCCATTTCTGTCATGCACTTTGGGTCCCCAACTGTTATGAGGAGTAACATCATCCTGGACATGGCTTCTCTGGTGTGCTGGTTGGTTTCTGTCAAGTTGACACAATCCTAAACATGTCTGGGAAGGGGGGATCTAAACTGAGGAAACGCCTTCAGAAGACTGGCCTGTGGGCAAGCCTATGGTACATTCTCTTGATTAGTGATTGATGTGGGACGGCCCAGCTCACTGTGGGCGGTGCCATCTCAGGGCAGGTGGTCCTAGGTTTTGTAAAAACCAGGGTGAGCTAAGTCACAAGGAGCAAACCGGTAAGCAGTGTCCTTCCATGGTCTCTGATTCAGTTCCTGCCTCCAGGTTCCTGCCTTGAGTCCCTGCCCTGTCTTCACTCAGCGATGGACTGTGTGACCTGGAAGCAGAAGGTGGGGTAAATCCCTTCTTCCCCAAGTTGGCCTTTTGTATAGTCTTTATCACAGCAATAGGAATCTAACTAAGACATTTGGTGATCCAGTGTGTGTGTGTGTGTGTGTGTGTGTGTGTGTGTGTGTGTGTGAGCATGGGGGCTGGGTTTGGTGCAGGGCTAGCTGTTGTTAAAATGCTCAATTGTCAGTATTTTGTTTGTTTGTTTTTCCATGTTTTTGATGTTCTGTTTCGGTCAGAACTGTTTTGATCCAAGTTTTTGGTTTAGGTCAATGGGCACTCTGGCTCCTGGAAACCTTTGCCCCAGGGTGTAGACAGGAGGAAAGGGATCCCGGTTTTCCCAGGGAGTCGTTCCATTCTTGTATGGAAACTCGGTTGTTGACTGGTCTTCAGTACCCTGAGCCCTAGAAGGACAGAAACTACCTTAGTTTTTCTTTGCGTGTGAGCAGGAGCAGCGCCGGAAAGGGCCGGTAGGGGGAGCTCGAGAGCCATGCCGGCGCCGGCGCATCCAGCGCCCAGCCTGGAGAATTCGAGGGCTGCTACATAGGGGGAATAGTCTCAGTAGGGAGGGCCCTGGAGCAAGGGGAGGGGAGCACCGGGGCTGGGAGGGGGGTATTATCACTGATCACCAAACTTGACTGCAGAACCGTCCCAGGACAATCCCGTTTCCACTGCTCAATGGGCAACCGGTGCATACCCTCCTTAGAGGACCAGCCAGGTTCCTGGCCAAGGCCTCACACTCCGCTTCTGCATTCTCCACGAAGTCCCAGCTCTCTACCCAACCCCCAGAGCAAATGTCACCCCCGAAGTGCTCGGCCCCTAGTGTGCACCTACCTGCTCTGTGGCGATCTGGGAGGACCACCAGGAGTAAAAGCGGTCAAGAGGGAAGGGAGAGGATGGAGAAAGCCCTAGGGACAGGTGGAGGAGACCAAGGTAACAGCATGTGGGCCCAATCACCTTATCACTCACTTCTCTCCAGCCCCAACAGTCGAGTAGAGGGATGTCTCAGCAGCCCTGGACCAAGGAAGCTTTGTGAAATTGTCCCTATGTTTCTTTGCACGTGTACCACTCACTCTTTGAGGCAGCGGTCCTTCCGCGTGATATCACGGTTCACAAACCAGATGGAAGGGGCCGATGGGAAGCAGGAGTTTTCTCCTCCCCTGCTGGATTCTCCACCTCAGCATTCCTGAAACGGATGGTGCCAGGGTCAGAGCCCACTCCTCACAAGTGGCCTCATGCCTCTCCGGATAGCTCCAGACTTAGGAAGCTAACTTCTGTTTGGACACCTCGTCTCTTTCTCATTGGCTCAAGCTGGTCAAACTCTTGGCACAATGCTCCCCTCTATCCATCGCAGCCCTGGGGCCCGTTCTGGTGCCTTCTCTAAACTTCCTTCTGCAGCTGAAGGGGCATGCTCCTTGGCTTGTCCTCAGAGGACTCATCCTGCTCTCATCCCTCCCTGAAGGTTCTTGGCGGCCAGCGCACCAGCTCTCTTGGGACTAGCCTGGAGCGGCTCTATGGAATTCCCATATGGTCAGGCTAGGAGATTTACTTCCAGGAGGAAGGAGTCACTGGGCCCTAATCTGTACTCTGTCTCCATCATGATTTACATCCTTTAGTAGTCTGATTACATGAAGAGGACTGAACAATCCCAGAATGCCTGAATTCCCAGGAACATGTAGCCCATGCTCTTGCCCTCAGTTGTGGACTGACCTCCCAACACTGCAGGGAGTTATAACCAAGGACCATTTTGATGTCACCAGGAGAGTCTGTGAAGAAGCAAACTATTTGCCTGGCAAACAGCTTGGGCATTATTTTGTGCTAAGATAAAGGCCTGCATGTATCAGAGTGTAGAGGTGTCAGTTGTCACCGCCAGGTGACTTCAGAGGCAGGCACTCTGCCCTTACAGGAAGGATGTCAGGCCAGTTAGTTCGCTTTCAGTCTCCTGTCGGGAAGGCCGGGAAGGCCGGGCTGGGTCCTCTGCAGAGGGCTGTTTGGGTAGAGAACTTGGGAACGTTCCTTTACCAAGAGTCCTGACGGTGAAAACCAGTGTGGGGAAGTGATCAGTCTGGGAACATGCAGCTCAGAGGAGAATGGATTCAACCCCCAGACCAGATCCTTTCCCCGGTCCTGGGAACTGCTGCCTGGCAAGTGCCTACCACATCCACAAAGGGGATGGGAAGCGGAGAAAGGGCTCTGGGCTAACCCTTCACCTGTCCATAATGCTGTTTACTGAAGGAATCTTAGCCCTGGCTCTGTGGTCTGCACCAGGGAGAACTCGTTCAAGGATGAGCATATTCCTTCTCTCTGGGCAGGATCCAGGGGCTCTGGTTGGAAGAGGCTTGGGTGAAAGGAGGAAGAGAAGCCTGACTCCTCAGCAGGGAGAGGGAACTCCAAAACAGCATGGCAGCAGGGCCGGCTGGAGGCGATGGGCCCCAAGCCAGAGAACTGGTAGGACCAGATGAACTGCCACAGTCAGCATCCTCAGGACTGTTCCTGTCACACACCACAGGCTGCATCTCTGCATGCTTGTGTGCACACATCCACCTTGTGCTAAGACTCTGGTGCCTGGAGAATTGAGCGTTGGCCTTTCTCCCCACCCCCACCCCCTGAAATGAGGATGGAAAGTGGAAAGCCAGTCTGAGCTGTGACATTAGACAAACAGCTCACTTTGACTCCAAACACTTCAGGTACGGAAGGCTGAGGCAAGAGGATGGTAAGTTCAAGGCTAGTCTGGGATACATAGTGAACTTCTTCCTCAAAAAATAAAATTAAACCTCCCATTATCTTTTAAGTAATTAGAGCCAAAAGAGATGGTTCAGCAGTTGGTCCAGAGGACCCAGGTTTGATTCGGAACACCCACATGGCGGCTCACAACCATCTTTAACTCTGGTTTCAGGGGATCTAGTGCCCTCTGCTGGCTTCCTTGGGTACCAGGTATGCACATGGTACACCGATCCACATGTAGTTAAAACCCATACAGGTGAAAAAGAACATTGTTTAAAAAAAGAGTCAAGGGGGCTGGAGAGATGGCTCAGCGGTTAAGAGCACTGGCTGTTCTTCCAGAGGTCCTGAGTTCAATTCCCAGCAACCACATGGTGGCTTCCAACCATTCATAATGAGATCTGGTGCCCTCTTCTGACCTGCAAGCATACATGTAGGCAGAACACTGTATACATAATAAATAAATAAATCTTAAAAAAAAAAAAGAGTCAAAGGTTTGTGTTTTGTATAGGTGTCTTTGACATTCAAATAGTCATGCCCAGGGGTCTGAACTGTAAGAAGGAACTTCTGTAGATTATACGGCTTGTTTGCTGTCCTGTGAACGTCCAGCAGTCACATCTCACAGAAGTGCCACTCTCAATATAATCAAATCAGTTAACATTATTTAATAAATAGGCCAGAAAATTAGCTGAGCATTTCTGGGCAGGATGCAGCGTGCGACCAAAGTTATGGAAGATTGTCCCTTGAATCACTAAGGCAAACTGTTGTGTGTCATTATACACAGAGGCGTCACATAAAAAGAGTTATAAATAGAAAAAATTCCAAAGTTCTCCCACAGACAGACAGGGAAGTCAGAAACAATATAAAAAAAAAAAAGTTTAAAACAAAACTCAACCACCCTTCCCCCCACAACCCATTTGTTTCAAGTGCTCGATCATACAGTACTCAACATCTTTGGATATTTTACAATGTACAACTCCAAACGGCAGCCCAGAGAAAACAAACCAACCAACCAACAAAAACAAAGGACAAAAGATACTAAGCGGTCATCTGAAAAAGTGAGTTTATAAGAAGTCGTTACCTTTACAAAATCAAAACAAAAGCCTGACAGTACTGCCTTCCCCTGGGTTCCTCTGGCGGCTGAGTCTGGGTCAGCGGCGGCAGTCCTTGGCTGAGGGGTCAGAGTGTGCATATTGGCGGATGGGTCCAGAAATAAGTCTGTACTGCGACAGGGATCTATGAGGCAGCAACCCCGGTATCTGCTGATGAGGATGGGGTATCTGAGGAAACTCCTCCCGGATGGACTGTGGTCTGGTGGCACTGGCAGGCAAGGTGTCTCTCTCGGGAGCTTCGGGAAGGATGGAGTCTACTGTCTTCTCTGGCCTTTTTGTTTGCATTTGTACAGGAGAAAGCCAAGGCAATCAGTATTGGAAGAACTGAGTCTCATGTACCCACAGCTTGGGGCCCTGGGACTCCAGGCCTAAGCCTTCCAAGCAGGTGGATTCTCCTCCCTGGGATGTCAAGAAACCAGTGCAAACCCAAGAAGGCATGGGCCAGCAAAGTTGTCTGGCTACTACCATGTGACCTGCTACACAGAGGGTACCATAACCCAAAGGATTCTGCCTCTTTGCACGGGAACCCTTTGGTCAGACATGGAAAGGGGGATCAGTGACTCAAACGCAGTAGAAGGGTGTCACCAGCAAACCCTGGAGACTCCCCCCCAAACAGATGAGCCCTGGGTGCTGTGATGCTTGCAGAGATGGTGGAGGCAGGTAGGTGGTGGCTGTTAGAAACTAGCCCCATCACTTGAGTATTAGCTCAAGGAGACTGAACTCGGGGGTGGGGGGGCAGTGGGGGGGGGCGGGCAAATGCTGATTGTTGTTCCAGGGATGGTCAGATATGACAGTAGCCTCTCAGAAAGTGGGGCAGAATTTGGGGTTCCTGGAATTGCCTCTGGGCGTTGAAAGTCATCTCTCTCTGTTGTCCCTGTCTAGTTCTGCCACAGGTCTCATCTAAAATTCTGATTTTCATGTGGAGGCAACGTAACCAAGTCCGTAACCAAGTCCGGTAAGATAGACTGTCTCCCAGCGACTCTGGGGATGCTAAACTGCTACCTTTCTAGAGACTTTCTTTTTCTTTTTCTTTTAGGAACAGGTGTGAAAGTGTATGGAAGAGGGGGAGGGGAATGTTACCACCCCCTTTCACAGCAGGGTGACTCTGAGGCACAGAGGGTTGACCTGCCCAAGGTCACAGGACAAGCCCATTTAAAATGGGCTCTCTCCATGCCAGCTTCTAGCTCCTGGAGGCCTGTCTGCCCAGTGGGATGGTCTTTCCTCATGGCTGGAAAGCATTGCTCAATTGAATCTGGGACTTCTAAGCTGAAACCTGATTCCGACTAAAGCAGTGTTGGAAGGGACTCCCCCATAGGCCAGTATGGCTCAATCAAGGTGCCTGGCCAGGACACAGTCCTCCTGCTGGCTCCTCCTGGCATGCCTTCCGGCAGAGTACTCCCTCCCACCAGCCCCCCCCCCCCCCCACCACTGCAAAGTGCTCCTGGCACCAGCATGGGGCGGGGGGAGGGGGGGAGAGGTTCTGAGCACCCTGTGTGTTTCTATGTGAATCAGAGACAGCCAGGGAGAGGCGGGGGCTCCCAACTCTTAGGAAAGAGATGTCCATCTCAGACTCCAGCAAAAGGGAGGTGCTGCCCGCAAAGGCCGGGAAAAGAGCATCGCAGCTAAAATGTATTTTCTCCTTTTCCCATTGTGTTTGCCAACTAGAAAGTTCAGATCCACGGGGTGGGGCGGGGCGGGCCTAAAAGAGGGACTTGAGACAGGGTCTTGGACTGGGGTGGACCAGGGCCAGCCTAGTTGTTGGCTTCAGACATGGAGGCCACGTGGTTGAGGCCTGTGAGCCCAGGGAGGCTGGCCAGGCCGGCTGCCCAGGGGTCGGGGAGCGGGAAGTAGGGCCGCGTGGCGGCCACGTTCTCGGCCAGGGCCAGGGCCAGGAGGCCGCCTGCGTTCCTCTCGGCCTCGAGCTGCGCACGTCCGAACAGCTTCATCTGCGTCTCCTCGAACTGCCGCTCCAGCTCCTGCAGGCTCAGGGCGCCCTTGGGTGCCGCTAGGAAGTGCTTGGCAGGGCTGGGGCCCGGGAGGCACACGGCCGCGCCGCCCAGGTGGCCCCCCACGTCACCCAGTGTGGGTGGCATCACGAAGGCCGCCTTGTCGGGCGTGGGGCCACCCGGCCCGAAGAGCAGGCTGGCGGCCCTCCAGGCGGCGGGCTTGCGACCGCGCCGGGGCCGTGCCATGCGACAGCTCTGTCGCTTGATGTGGCGGTGTAGGTGGTCGGAGCGCGTGAAGCTCTTGTAGCAGAACTCGCACTGGTAGGGCCGCACGCCCGTGTGGATGCGCATGTGGTTCTTGAGGTCGTAGTTGTGCACGAACTTGGCGTTGCAGTGAATGCACAGATAGGGCCGCTCCCCCGTGTGCTTCCGCATGTGGATCTTCAACTTGTCCTGCCTGCAATACAGAAGCCAGGATTTAGTTCCTGGGTGGGATGCAGGCGCCCACTCTTCACATTGTTTCCTACTTCAGAACTGGCTCCGTGTGTCCATGGTGCCAACCCAGGAGCGGGATGCGTCCTAAGACCGACCTTTGACTTCTGCCCAAACATCTGCCTCACCTCTGGATTAAAGCAGGACAAAGAAATGTTCTGAAAGACATCCCACTACTCCTTTTACACACAGGTTCTGAGTGAGAAGCTCCCACTGATTATTAGGGGTCTGTCTCACATCTTGGAAGCCAGTCGTGTGGGAGAGATGCGTCAGCATTCTGGTCTCAGCCCTGCAATGGTAAAGGACTTTCTGAAGCAAGACGCCCTCTGATCTCTGGCCCTAGGCTCATCCTAAGCCCCTAGTCCCACACCAGCCAGCCCTTGTCCTCGGCACTCTTCTGGGGACTCCAGAAGCCTGGCACACCCCGTTGAAAGCTCCTCCGGTGTGGTGGTTTCTTACTTAAACCCTGGGCTCTGTCTTTGCAGCGGTTTCAGGGCTTATGAAAGAGCCAGGTGCAGTAAGAATGCAGCCTGATCTGGGGGAGAGCTCTGGTGTTAGAAGTATTATTCAGAGGCAAAGCATGGGATGGGGTGGGGCTCCAGCTGCAGGCCGCCATCCACTTGCTGGGTGACCTTAGGCAAGTTAGGTAAACTCTCCAGGCAAAACTGAAGCTAGGGCCAGACATGATGCCCACTGTCTAGAGTTGCTTAGAGACTCCGGGTGTGCTTGAGGGGGCGGGAGTTCAAGGCCCTCCTGGTGCTCCGGAAAGGGAAACAGATCTTCTGGTTTTGTTGTCTAAGGACTGAGCACCCGGGACACCAGTACAGGGAGCATTTCGGCCTGGCTGGGGGGTGGGGTGGGGGAGTGGGCTGTAGCACGTCCTCCTGGAATCATTCTACAGCTCTCCCCAAGTGGCTAGGGGCCAGGAGCACTGTGTGCTGTCTCCACCACCTCTTGCAGGTGGGGCTTGGGTGTGGCCTCTGCTGTAATTCCAGGCTGGGCTTTGAGGTCAGAGCAGACGTGGAGTCCAAAGCGTCCTCCCTAAAGTGTCCAGATTTAAACCGCCCGCAATATAACCCTGGACAGCAGGGCGTCTTCTGGCCACTAGAGGTCGCATGAGATCTCATTTAGAAAACAGTTCTCCCGGGGTGGGTGCAAGAAGGAAAAAGTCCTTGTGGGCACTGCCAGGTAGGGGTGTGTGTGTGTGTGTGTGTGTGTGTGTGTGTGTGTGCACTGCCAGGTAGGGGTGTGTGTGTGTGTGTGTGTGTGTGTGTGTGTGTGTGTGTGTGTGTG
>CABHPQ010165409.1:0-56424 GCA_902168405.1 Peromyscus aztecus | reverse complement strand
AAAAAAAAAAAAAAAAAAAAAAAGGACAAATCTAAACCCGAGCCCCGAACCAGACAGGAGTCAGCTGCTCTTCCTTCTGGTTGGTGGTCTGTTTGCAGACCTGTTTGCATGTCCCACCGTGGGGGACCTAGACTCTCATCGTCATGTCTGTGGCCCTGCTAGACCCTCCATTTGCAGGCAAGGGAGGACACCTGTTTAGTGGTGGCATGGATGTGCTGTTTCCGGTCAAGGACCTCCTCCGTCCACGGGTGCACCCAGAGCTGTCTCACAATGCCGGGAGCTGTGGGACACAGGAGGCAGAAAACTCGTGTGCAAGGACACAGAAGTCCTGGTGTGTGAGGGAAGGGACACACGATAAGGGACAGCCTCCATGCCAATCATGGCTGTGTGCTCACAGTGGGCCATCTATCCCCCCTGGTCTCTCCGGAACCCATGAAAGACCAATCCCTCCAGGCACTGAGGGCACAGACAAGCAGGGATGGCTCCCAGCTCCCTCCTCTCTGTGATGAATGGAATCCGGGAGCTGGAAGCAGGCTTAGGGAGCACCTGCTTTATGACATCAAGTGACACCTTGGGAACCATGGCCTGGAGATGGCAGGGGACTGGGTGAGGGCACACAGCTGGGCAGAGGCAGAGGCTGGTCCAACCCTAGGCTTCCTGATGACCTTGATGACTACTGGAAGCTCTTTTCAAAGTGCTACGGCCTACTGCAAGCTGAGGAGCTGGTGCTGGTCATTCCTTTGTTGACTGACCAGTGACACGGAATGCTGGTTAACAACTCCTCAGTCTCTGTGAACACAATTTTTTGTTACATTTAGTGTGTGTGTGTGTGTGTGTGTGTGTGTGTGTGTGTGTGTACATGTATGCACACAAATGTGTACACGCCTGGGTGATCATTCCTGTGCTGTGGTATGCATGTGGAGGCCGGACCCAGTCCTCTCCTTTTATCATATGGGTTCTGAGGATCAAACTCAATCCTTCAGGCTTGGCTTTGGTGGCAAGTGCCTTTACCTGCTGTGCCATTTTGTCACCAAGAGCTTCCCAGTCTTACTCCCGATGAGGGCAGCCCCGATGAGAACAGTGGCCGTCCTCTCTGGCTCTCCTTTCCTGTTACCTTGCTCCATTGCCCTGCATTGGAGACCCAGCCCAGAGCACCATCGCCTTCCAGCCCAAAGGGAGGCTCACAGTAAGCAAGACTGCTGGGGCCTTATGAACTTGTCCTAGAGAAAGCCAAGGTTGTGGGTCAGGGCCTGGGCCCCAGCCTCTGGGAGACGCCCAGTCAGTCTGAAGTCTCTTGCCACTGTCTACCCAGACTTCCTGTGGCTTGATGGTCTGATGTGACTCTCCCTGTCACCAATGCTGATGATATTTTGTGAACTTATCAAGGTCCTCAGAACTGTTGAGAGGGTTTCACTAAAAAGAAAGCAGAGAAAGCCCAGGCCAGGCCTTGCTGATGCCTGGGAGAAGGGCATCAGCCTTCAGCAGATGCAGTAGCTGGACAGAGTTGGGACTACTGGTGAGAGATTCTGCAGACACCGGCGGTACCATAGTTCTTGGGGAGCCAGTGCTACCTAATCTTTGCCTGGATGGCTTGTCCCTTGTCCTCCATGGGATCTCTTGTCTCTGTCTCCTGCTGGCTGCCATGTTAAGGCATTTGAATGAGGAGCTATGGGTAGCCTGAGGGACACGAGAGGAACACAGGATAGCCCTTCTCTCTAGGAGTTCCTGGCCAAGGGCTGGGAGAGGCACAGGCAGGACCTCATGGCCTATGACCAAGAGCTGGGAAGGGAAAGGAGGGGACTTGAGGCCTTCTTGGAGCCCAGAGCCTGGTAGCAGCGATTGCCATTGGGGAAACAAATTGCTCAGAGGTTAGCTGCAGGGTGAGGTCAGGTGACCCCCACCGAGTCAGCAGAACCTCTCCTTATCTGTCCTCTGTGCAGGGCTCATCTGAGGTGTCCCCTCTCCAGACGCTGCAGTTCTCCCCTTTAGTCTCCAGACTCTGGTAACCAAGGGAAGGACAAGGAGTGGGGCGAGCTGAAACTGAGCGATCACGAGGACTAGGTCATAGCAGGGTGTGGGAAGTCCTTCCTCTTGGAGACCCACAGAATGAAGGCAGCAGATAGGACTCGGGGGTGGCAGGGGTTTTGCTTGGAGAACTCTACCTTGGGCAATGCTATAGGACTCAAAGGGAATGATGTTCCCATGAAGGGTAGGCATTCTAGAAAGTGACATCTAGACAACAGAGCCTATTATGATGGAGAAGGGCAGGCCCTTCTTACATCCATGGGAGGGCTGAGGTGAGCCAGAAAGCCTAAGTTCTGCCCAGCACTGAGGAGAGAGACAAGGTCCCATGGACTCAGGAGCTTAGCTGTGGGGAGGAAGGCCCGAGCCCAGAGCCTCTCAGCCTGTTTGGCTTTCAGTACAAAGGAATGGCTTAGCTTGCAAGGAACTCTGGGAATTCCAGGTCTGGAGGCAACCACCCTGCAGAAGAGCCTCCACATGGGGAGGAGAGGAAGATGTAATGGATGGTGACCAGGGAGCTCAGCCCCAAAGGCTATCCTCATGGAAGGGCTGTAAAGGAACTGGCTGCAGAGAGGGTCGCAGGAAAACCTCAACCTGGCAGGTCAAGGCTGGGGGGCTCTGGATGGATGGCTTTTGGCTGGGCAGGAAAGGATTCTTTCAGGGTAGCCCTGGTTAGGGCAGCAAGTAAAGGGCCAGTGGTTCTGAAGAATGTGATGGGGGAGTGATCAGCACAACAGTCTCAGTCCACGGTGAGAAAAAGTCCCTGATGGGAGTCTGGATTCCAGCAACATCTCCTCTGCAGTTCCTGCCCTTGACCTTGGAGAGCAGCCCCCAAAGCCTGTCTGATCTTGTTCAGAAAGGTCAGGGGAGTGGGAACCAAGAGAGGGGAGGTGAGATGGGGGCTGGAATGTAGTTGCTACAGACAGGCCCAGATCCCAGATGGCTGTCATCTCGCAAAGGAGGAGGAGTGACTTGTGGGCGGGCAGGGTTGGAGCCTGATAACCAGACACTCTCTAGGGCTGAGCTGACCTGGAGGGGCAGGGGACTGCACACACAGAGGCCACACAAAGTGGCCTTCAGGAATTTGTTGGGAGGGAACATTCTGGAATTTCATTCTTCTATACAAAACAGCATTGTTGCCCGAACCCAGGAATCTCCCCTGGAGATTGCTCTAGTGTCCAGAGGGCTGAAAGTCTGTTTGCAGGGACCGAACAAGTTTAACATTTTGCCTAGGAAAGGCAGGGCCTGTAGACTGGCCTAGGCCGGCACAGACCACTGAGAAGGCTGTCTTGTGAGAAATCAGAGGGAGGGGCGGGGAGGAAGGAAGAAGGGGACTTGGGCTCCTAGTAGCTCTGTGTGGGTACCCTAGGTCCCCTGAAGGGAGGGTTGCTGTTCCTTTGGCCATTCTGCCCAGGGCCAGGCACAGGAGGTTAGGGCAGAAGATGGCTGGGCTGGGATCCAGCTGTCCTCCCCATTTGGTCTGTGTCTTTGACATCTTCCCCTGGGGGCTGGACTCGCAGGCAGGAGCAAAGACCCTGCTGAAGCTGGGTGAATCGCACTTGAACTTAGCTTCACATGAACTCTGGCTCATTTCTCTATTGTTCCACGCTTTAGCTAAGCCTTGCCCAGGTGTTTTAGGCTGGCTGGCTCTGTGGAGCCAAATGAATTCAGGAGAAGAGGGGACCAGGGACAGCGTAACTCAACAGGATTTCAGTGTTCTGGGATATATCAGGGACAGCCAGGCGGAGCTGGATCTGGGAATTTGGATCCCAGCTGCCCTGTGAGATAACAGGGATGCAGCGCCCTGACATCAGCACTTCAGGGCTGCTGTAGCCATCTGCCAAGAGGAAGGACATACAACCAGGGCGAGATTCTCCCTCCAAGCCCCCTGGAAGAACCCAGGACAGATTCTGTTTGTGGTTTCCATCCCAGAAGTAGCTTGGAAACCCTCGGTGTTGTCCTTCAAAGCGGTCACCAGATGGCCTGCTGAGCCATTTCAGCAATGCCAAGGTCACCTGAACACATTCTCAAGTCCTTCCTCAGCTATTTCAAATAGAGTGTCCTGCCGCCCATGACAGCAGCCCTTGTCACTTCATAGGGTTCATCTTGCTTTCTCCTGGAAAAGCCACTAGGTTGACATGGGCATGACTCAAAAATCCACTCCATCTACGAAGGCCAAAACCTTATGCTTACTATGAAAACTCAAAGGAATAAAATTCCAAGAAACACTATTAGAATAAATGGGTCTGTTAAGGCAAGTTCTTTGAAGTCCACAGCGACAGAGGGAGAGGACCTCGTTCATTAAGCCCTGACTGTAAGACAGGTACCAATAGGCTTTGTCCACATCAGACACACCGAAATGATGTGAAGGCCCCTCATCAGAACTCTTCCACTGTGGAACCTAGCCGAGAAGATCTGCCTTGCACCAGGGACACTGATGGTAGCAATAGGCCAGATTTTTTTTTTTTTTTTAAAAAGCAGCTTTTGAAACCTAGCAGAGGATAGTTGTGACCCCATATCCCCTCACCTATTGGTTTGACTACAAAAGTCATGGCACAAAATGGTACATAGCACACATTTGCTGAATGGAATGATGCTTCTGCAAGATGGCAGGCTTATGATGTGATGATTTCAGATCTCAAGTTACCCTTCTGGCAATGTGGAGAAATAAGGAGGAGAATGTGATAAGAGGCCCATCCTGTCAGGAGACTGGAAAGGGTCTATGGGGGCTCCTGCAGTGTCCTATTCATAGACTTTATTATTGTGGGAGGTCTGGGATTCCAGGCCCATCTCTGTGACTGTCCAGCTGCACGTAGGAGCAGCCAGCTAGCCATGAGCAGCGTCTGGGAAACACTGGCCCCGGGCACGAGCACGCAGAAACTGCTTAACTAGGTTTGCTGCTCATCCTATGGAGCACAGGGAGGGCCTACCCTCCACGGGACCCGCCTGGCTCCTCAGTTCTCCCCAGCACAGCCCTGCTCTGACCTGTTTTTATGTCTCAGCTTCACCCTAACACTGTATTTGAGGAAACAGTTTCATTACCAAGAGGGGATTGAAATCATCGCACCAGGTGGTGCTTAACAGTGAGCTCAGGGTGTGCTCTCTCTCCATTCCCGGACCTCCCCATTCCTCTCTATTCTCGCCCCCCCCCCGTCCCGCCCCCGTGGCCTCTGGCCCCGCCCCCTGCTGCCTGCCAGCTTCCTCCGCAGCTCGCACCTGGTAAAGCGGACCTCGCAGATGCTGCACATGTACGGCTTCTCCCCGGTGTGGGTCCTCATGTGCCGAGGCAGCTTCCCAGCCCCCATGATGACCTTGTGGCAGATGGGGCATTGCTGGGAGGCCTTGGGCTTCAGCTTGCGCTCCTCCACCAGCGGCCAGGGTGGGAAGAGGCTCCCCAGGTGGGTGGCACTCAGGAAGTTGAGATAGGCACCATAGTCATTCTCTGCCTTGATGGGGCCCAGTGGCCCACCAGGCAGGTCGGGAAACATGTCCTTGAAGAAGTCACTAGGGAAGGGAGGGGGTGGAGGTGGGGCTAGTTCCTCCTTCTCCTCCTCCTTGATTTTGCGGTTCTTGATGACTAGATCCAGTGGCCCACTGTCCATGGGCTGCTCAGGCAGCTGGGCAAAGGCACCAAAGTCCCCTGGCCAGAGGTGTGGGAAGAATTCTGGGGCAAATGGAGATAAGGAGGGTTTTCTGTCAGGGATGTTGGCTTTGGGGTACAAGTTCTCCCTCAGCAGAGATTCAATGGAGAAGTCCCGTATCACTCCCAGATGGCCAGGGCTGCCGGGCTGGAAGGAGTCGGGGAAGTCCCTGGGTGTGTCTGAGTAGGCCTTCTCTGTGAGATGGTCCGTCTCGGAGGGGCTTTGGGGGCAGTTGATGTCCTGGGGGTCAGGCAAGTTTTCCTGGTCAGCAAAGTCCTCTGTGTCATCCTCCTCCTCTTCCTCTTCTTCTTCCTCTTCTTCATCCTCCTCCTCATCGTCATCTTCATCATCGTCATCCTCCTCCTTGTCGTCCTCCTCACCACCGTTGCCGCCAGGTTCCATGATCTCCAGGCACACATTCACGATGCACTGGATCTCCAGCATCCTGGCAGCATTGAGGATGTGCTTGACGTTGGAGGCGGTGATGGTGAGTGTGGAGGTGTAGGCAAACTCCAGGATGGCGGCCAGAGCCTCAGGCTGGACAAAGTCAATCTCGTAGACATAGGGCTGGCTGGCCAGGCTCCCGGCTGTGAAGAGCTTCTTGAAATACTTGCTGCAGGCAGCCAACACTGAGCGGTGCGTTCGGTACTCCTGCTCCTGAACCACCAGCAGCACGTCGCACAGCAGCCCTGCATGCCGCTGCTCATTGAGGCTGCACAGCACCTCGCTGCTGTGGTTGGGGAAAGGGATGCCGATAAGCTCATCAATGTCATTGGCCATGTTCTCAGCCAGAGCCCTGCAGGGACACACAGAAAGGGAGACCAGTTAGTGAGCACAGCAGGTTGAGGACCAAGCCTTACCTGTAGGTCACAACCCAGCTCAGGCTGGGTTTTCTGCACCTTAAGACTCTTGGAGTTAGCATCTTATCGGGCAGTGTGCATCAGCTGCTTAGGAAACGCCACCGCGACCTCCGCGGGCTTGATTCACAGAATTCTGCTTTGTTAATATGGACACGGAGAATGTCGGGATGATGGGCATCATGAAACACGGGGGTGAAAAACCTCTGCATCCTGCTCTCACATGGGAACTGCTTAGTGCTTCTGCTGGGAGAGGCTCACCAGTCCCCAGGTGGTGAAGCATTCTCATATTTTACATACGCTTACCAGGATGCCTCAGCTCACCTTTGTGGCCCATTTTCAGCGAGCGAACAGGGGCATGGTGGCATATGGCTTGTCTCCTGAGCTTGCTTCTGGCTTCACTGTGCCCGACAGAGTGTCTTTCATGTGCGGTTCAGCAATTCTTTCCCTAGCATCCCATATATGTATATGTAAGCTGTTTCTCTTGGAAGCAGGTGTTTAAAGTCAACACAGATGCACTCTGTCGATGACTTTCTCACGTCTGGTCGGTTAAGCTCACAGCTCTTTAAAGCCTGCAAGAGACAGTGACTAAAGCTTCTTGACAGTATGGATGGTCCCTGACTTACAATGATCTGATATAGGACTTTTGACTTTATGGTGGTGTAAAGGACATTTTACAGTCATTCTGTTTATCCTCTTTCTGTATGGCAACTCAACAAGCTATGAAATGGTTGGTATTTTTATTATAAAGTTGATTTTTGTCAATGACTTGGCTTAGCTCTGTAGGTGCTCTGAGAATATCCAAGGCAGGCCTTGGCAGAAGGGCAAGCATATTAAATATAACTTTAAATTTATTATTATTATTGTGTTTGTATGCATAGATGTACATGCCATGGAGTTTATGTGGAGGTCAGAGGACAATTACGTTGTCTCCCTTTCTACTTTTATGTGGTTCCAGGGATCAAACTCAAGTCTCCAGGCTAAAATGAAAAATAGTGACAACTCCAACACCGGATAAGGCTGGGGCGGAGGAATGGATTGCTCACACATTGCTGGGGAAGGCGGAACGGTCCCCCCTCTCTGCAAAGCACTGTGAGCATTTTGAAAGCGCTAGCTACCCACCGACCACCCAATCCAGCAGTGGCACATTTACCCCAGAGAAGTGAAAACTGAGAGTGTCTGACAATCACCCTGAACTGGAGCCCACACAGATACCCCTCATTAGGTGGGTGGCTGGGCATACTATAGAGCATCAGTTCCTCGGAGCCCCACTCAGCAATGAAAAGGAGTGCTCTGATACCCCGATACACTCAGCAGCTTGGATGGGTCTCCAGGGAGTCATAATGAGTGAACAGAGCCAATCCCCAAACACAGGCTTCCTATACAGCACCCTTGAAACTGGCACTTCACAGAAGCGGAGAATGGGTGGGGGAGTTCTGGTGTGGGAGGGGAGGGAGTGTGGCTGTGAAGGAGCACTGGGGGGTGGGTGGACCTTGTGTGCTGGAAGTGTTCTGTGTCCTGTCCATAGCAGCAGCATCAGTATATTGGATGTAATACCATGGAAGTGAAGCCATGTAAAGGGTACTTACTGTATTGTCTCTTACAAACATATGTGAAACTATCTCAAAAGAGAAATTTAATTTAAAAAAAGCAAGTGATAGAAAACAATCTAGGATAGTCTACGTGGCTGAATACCAGGTGTGTCTTTCAAGGCCACCCTGCTGAAGGAGGGTGGATTGTGGGCAGTTTGAACGGAGCCTGCAGGGCAGGCCTCTGAGGCATGGGTTATAAAGTGGAGACCTCAAGGCTGTGACCTGTGCATGAGCAAGGGGAACTGAGGGGAACACCTGTCCCCGAGTCCCAGCTCCCTGCTTCAGATACATAGGACCGTGAGAACACTGGTTGGACAAGGCAGGACCATTTTTCCTCTGAGTGTCATCGTGACTTCTGTGTCACCGATGAGGAGTACTGAGCACGCAGAGACCATCACACAGACGAGAGGTGCTAAGATCGGCAGCCGCAGCGTGGCTTCCCTGGGTCTGTTTTAACCACTCAGCAAAGGTAACCAAGCATGGACAGTGTCTCTGCTGTCACATTCGGAGACCTGAGGGATATTTGAAATGGAGGAAATCCCCGGGCGTGGCAGGGGTGAGTGGTGCTGCCTTCTAGGGAGGGTGGGCAGGCTCGAACAGCTTCAGGAACATGGGCCCTTCCCAACCTCTGCCTTTCTCACAGTCTAGGAGAGGGGCTTCTCACTGATCCCTGGAAAGACCCCTGCCAGCTCTCCAGGCCGCCAGCCAGGTGTTTCCAGTGGCTCCTTCCAGGTAGTTTTGGCAAAGCTCTGCCAGGGAAAGATGAACAGAGGGAAGGGATGGGAGATGAGGCTTCACCAGGCTTTCAAAGCCCCTCCCCCCGTTTTTTTAAACAGAGTCCTCTGTAACCCACACTGGCTTTGAATTCTCCAGCTTCCACCTCCCATGTACTGGGACCTCAGGCATGTTCTATTATGCCCAGTTTTACGGGGCGCTGGGGGTTGAATTCAGGGCTGCATGCATGCTAGGCGAACACTCAATCAATTGGACCACAGTTGGTTCTCCTTCTGGACACAGCTGTGGAAGGACAGGTTGCCACCACACTCCCCTCCACTGTGCTGCAAAGAGCCCCCTGCATCTCCACTCTCCAGGCATGGCTCCCACTTTTGTCCCCCAAGCATTGCTCACGATCTGTTCCTGGCAGAACACGGAACATCATAAACGTCCGAGGTACAGCTGCGCACTCCAGTGTCCCAGGCATGTGACCCCCATCTCCATCCCTCAAATCAGGCACGGGGCCTCTCTAGCTTTTGATCTTCAGCTTCTTGCTGATCCTGTCATTTAGTTTAGCTGTCTCTGTACTGTCCCTTGTTGAAGTATGTCAGGACATCTCTGCTACACCAGAGCAGGTAGAGGCATTAAATGCTCACCACACTGCTGGCACGTATGTCTGTCAGAATCTGTGGTAAGGGCTGTCCTTATCAGTGCTGGAATTACTGCTGTGGAGGTTTTTCATGGTAGCATAGTATTTCAAGAGGATTTGGGCAGGTTTGGCTGACAATTGACCTCTGACAGAGGTCATGAAAGATATTACTGTTTCAGCTTTGCTCTCTTGGGTCACTCTAGGAAGGAGGCCATGTTGGGAGGATGCTCAAACGACACCGAAAAAAGGGCTATGTGGCAAGGGACTGGGGCTTCCTGGGAACAACCAGTGCTACCTGCCAGCTGTGTGAGTGAGCCGACTTGAGAGTGGTCCTTCCAGTCCCCTGTCAGACCTTCCACGATGGCAGCCCGGGTGACAGTTTGCCTGCACACAGCCTCATGAGAGACAGAACCAGAGCCACTGCTGAAGCTATGACCCACAGCAGATGCAAAACGATCAGCGTTCACTCGCACCGTAGCCGCTCCATTTCAGAGCTGTTTGTTACACGGAAGCAGATAACTGATCGAGGACCACTGCTTGTTCTATTATAGGTCTGGGACTTTTATTCTGATGCTTTCTGGTAGATGACAATTGTATGTGTCAGTGTCAAGAAGTCCACACAAGAGTGAATTTAGTGAGGAACTGACATGCTCTAATTCCCGCAAAGCCACCCTCGGAGTAATTGGGTCCTGAGCCTCAGAAGGATGGGCGGCCTCTCCTCTAAGTGAAAGCCAAGGTTGATGGACGGCTGGAGAATGAGCACTCACAGAGAACTCCAGTTCCTTGTTTCCTAAGGATTTAACTATTGAACTTGCTAATGCTCAGGAATGCTTCTCAGGTTCATTCCATTCCAGAGCACAGACAGTCTTGCAACTGTTTCATGTGTACTTGAAAATACTTACACTGTCTGGTTTAGGCATTAATTATTGTTCAATCCCCCCCCCCCTTTTGTTTTGTTTTGTGGCTGTATTAAGAACTGAACCAGAGACTGGGACATGCTGGGCAAGTAAGTGCCCTACCACTGAGTTACATTTATGGCCCTACAAAATGTTCTGTATTCATATTAAAATTGTGTATAATAGGTAAATATGTGATAAAATGCATAGGCATATCCCTCACAATAATTGGAGATTTATCACTTTCTCATACAGTGTTATTAAATTCTGTCTTGTCTGTTTAAGACTATATTGGTTGGTCATACAAATTCATCAGTTCTCAGGGAGAACACCCTCCTCTGCCTTCTTAGAGCAGCCAGAGCCTGTGACCAGGTATGCTGCTGCGTCACACAGTGTGGTGAGTAGGTCTAAGCCCCCAGCTGGTACAGGAAGTGGCTCCCAGATGGCCGAGCTTTTCGAGCCAGTCTCCTTTGGGACCTGGACTCATGAAGATGAAGCTATGGTTAGGTGGCTGGAGGAGGCCTCTCCACTTCTCATTGTGTCACGGGATGGCCATGAGCGATCTGATAACAGATGTGACCATGAAAAGCTTGGGAAGGGGTCAACAGGCTGGTGACCTCGACATGAAGGCTGCTGTTCCCTCAGCCACTTCTCTCTATGTGTTGGTTCCTGATCTCTGTTCCATTCCTGGAGGAAGGGATGGAATCGTGGTAGCTCAGGGGCGTTTTTCTAGACCGAAGACTAACCTCAGGGTGAGGACAGGGAGGGGAACATTGTGTTCAGGAAGCAGACTGAGGCTATCCTGTGGCTATTTTGCTGTCTCTTCGGGAAGAAACTTCTGGGAGCTTCACCTGGTGACCCTGAAGTGCTCAGGCCTCGCGACAGCAGTGTCCCAGAGCAGACACCACACCCTTCCCCCACTTTCCCACCTTAGCTTTCCATCCCTTCCCTCCATTGCCCTCACCCAAGCCAGGGTGAAGACCAAAGCCAAGCATAACACACCGGGAAAACAAATGCACGTGCATGCATGCAAACTCCCAGCAGCAAGGGGAGGCTTGATGAGGACTGGAAGCTTCCAGTGGGAAGGAAATGGCAAAGTAGATTAGGAATAAAGGGCGCAGGAGAGAGTGGGGGTTGGGGGGCTCGGGTATGGAGGAAAAAGGAATTAGGTATGATTACAATTCTAAGTAATTAGCTATGATCACCGGGCCTAATTTAGCAGGCCCTTGCTCTCTGCCATAAGGGTTCTATAATTCAGGTGGGCCCAAGTAACAGGTATTCAACTGCCAAGTGAGTGTTTACCCTTTCAGAGAGAGAGAGAGAGAGAGAGAGAGAGAGAGAGAGAGAGAGAGCGCGTGCGAGAGAGAGAGAGAGAGAGAGAGAGAGAGAGAGAGAGAGAGAGAGAGAGAGAGAGAGAGCGAGCTGTGCTTCTTAGTCTCCCTTCCAAGAGGCCAAAGGCATCCCTGGTAGCCAGCACCGACAGTCACACCACGGCTACCATTGATCACGTGTCTGTCAGACCTGAGTCATCACACCTCTAATCCTTCCTCAACTGCACAACGGCTCAGGTGTGTGTTCTTAGCATCATTCACAATGCACAGATAAAGGAGCAGCTACACAGAGGATGAGAGAGGAGCCCGAGGCCACACAGGGGGCAAGTGTCAGCAGGATGTGAACCCAGTCATGTTGCAAGTACATGCCTCTGGCCTTTGCCATGCTTCTGCCTACCAGGTCTAGTTTGGAGACAGCGAAATCTGAACTCTTCTCTCTGAACGGTGGCTCTCTCTTGCTCAGGGGTTTGAGTTGAGGCAGGCCTGAGGGATGTGCATTCGACGGCTGAGGCCCACACTTGTAGGTGACTAACCGTGGGGGTAGGAGGTTGGGAGCCCTGTGAACCTGAGAGGTGTGGACAGAAAGGCGTGGGACCCTATGGGCGCTTGATCAGAACTCTTCCCAGGAGCCAGGCCTTATCTAAGCAGTGGGGGATAGAGGGGATTTTATGGGACCCCACAGTAACCTACTTCATTTGAATGTGGAAGGTTTTGGGTTTCTAGAAAAGCGTGTTTAACCTTGATCCTGAGGTTCTCAGCCAGCTTGTGCTTAGAGGAGCTCACTCTGCTTTGAGTTGGCCTGGTCTGATTCATTTCATGGCTCCATGGCAGATAGACTTCAACTCTCCTCCTGGAGTGGTTTCCTCCTACAATACAGGGGCTGTGTCTCATCCAGCATGGCTGTGTGGACCCAGGGAGGCACACGTGCCTTCTGGAGCATTGCTGGTCTTCTGCCAGTGTCTGCCCGGTGGAATCTAGAAAGGACAAATGCCCGAAACAGGGGTCTTGGCCACATGGGACCAGACCAGGAGCCAACATACCTTCATAGCTTTGTGGAGGCCTATGCTCTTAAGGTACCTCCCTACAAGATCATCTGGGAACAGCCTCTATGGGCTCCCATATCATCTCCAGCATGCGCCAGGCCTCATAACCTATTTCTTGTCTCAGGGACTCCTAATCCAACAAGGCAGGCAGGGCTTAGACAGACATGCCCATTTTATAGATGATCAAAACAAGGCACACAGGGGAGCCTAGGCTCAGGAGCACAGGGCAAACTTTAGCTTCTGAGAGAACCAGAAGTGGGGTGCTTTAATGCATAAGCCTGTATGGCTCCCGTTAGACTTCAATAGCTAACAGAGGACCCTTGTTGGGATCCCCGGAAAGGAGCACATGGCACCCACTGCTACCGTTGGCTCGCTAATCATGGAAATAGATTCCAAGATGATTCGTAGGGTGGACTCTAATGGATTGCCCCACATCCATGATTTTATGGGCAGCACACATTGGACTTGGTGGGCTATTTAAAAAAAGGTGGGGAGGGACACAAAGTTGGGAGGGGATGGGAGCTAGGAAGTGACCCAGAAAGAGTTAGGAGAAGGAATGGAGGGAATATGATAAAAATGAATTGTCACGCATGTATGAAATTCTCAAAGAATAAAGCCACTACATTAAAGTTAATAAATTAAAAGATTGGCTCAGAGAAACAAAGGAGACAGTTAGGATGCCATTAACGGAGGTAGGACAACCCCAGCACTCTGCCTTGAGACACCTGACATTTGAACACAGCCTTGTCTGACACTCACAAGGTATCTTTTTTATTGATTCCAGTCATATTTTCTATTGGATTGTGATCCCCATTTGATGGGATTTGAGAGTCGCACAGCTAGAAAACAGTGGCGTGCCACTGCTTTCTTGTCCTCCGTGGCTGCCTTGGTGGCGTGACTTTGGGGACAATTCTGCTACTATGGTCTGCAATGCAGGCACCTCCCTGAGTGCTGCTCAGCTCAGCAAACCTGGGGCTGAGGATCATGTTTCCCTCTGCCAAATCCCCTGGCAGGTGGCCCAGCCAGCAGGCTTCCTCTACCCACCCTGTCTCCAGCCCCTAGCTCCTCCATGCCCAGGCCTGGAGCACGACAGCCACCTGGTGGGATTAGTGGCTGTAGTGGAGGTGCTGGGTGCTCTGCAGGGGCAGGTGGAATGTAGGTTTCCTCTGTAGACTGAGGAATGAGTTTGGACAGTGACAAATGCATCCTTGGAGTGGGTCTTTACTCTCCGGGGTCTTCAGGCACTGAAGTAGGGGATAGGCTAGGAGGGAAGGAGGGTGGAGAACCCTGGCTCAAGCCACCTGTCCTGGGTGTGCCTCACCCTGTCTTTGGGAGATTCCCTAAACAGGGCGGCTACACCCCTTAGCCCCAGAATGCCCCTGAGCCTCCAATGCCCCAGAGGCTGGGGCCAGACATGTGGGCTGGGAGGCTGGGCAGGGTTACTTCAACTTCTAGTCTGTGCCCCACCTGTTGCAAGCACCCTGGGCAGAGTGCCCACGCCGAGTGAAGCCAGCCACACCTGCTCCACCACCTTGCCAGGACATGCCTAGAGCCAGCAGCCCCCAGCTCAGCTGGGCCCGTGCATCCCCTTAGGGGTTCTCTGCAGTGGGCTCAGAGGTTTCTTCCGCTGCAAAGACAAAGCCATCCACGTTTCCTTATAAGCCCTCCCCTTTGCATAATGGCACACCCCCTTTTTCCCTTGCCATGCCCAGGGCTATAGCATGGGAATCAGGTACTTCTGGGTTCCCACCCCAACCATATGCAGATTTCACATGAAGACCTTAGGCCTACCTCCCGTGACAGGCACTCAATCCTTGTTTCCTGTTCTCTGTTAACCCCAAAGTTAAGGATTGTCAAGATTCACACAAGAGAGCTGCGGCTATCCACGCTTCTTGTGGATTTTCCTGGGACCTCTTCGGATAGAGGATTATTTTCTGATAAGACATGTCAGTTCCTGTAATCCTTGCACTTGGGAGGTAGAGGTGAGAGGATCTTAGGTTCCAGGCCAGTTTGCACTGCACTGAGCATGCAAGCCAGTGTGCAATCCTGCCTCCAAAAGAGACAAGGGGTAGAGACGGAGACAAAATCGAGAGTGGCCGAGGAGAGCCACACTCATGTAAGGTCACGGAACGAACTGAACAACAGGGATCCCAGATGCCCAGGCTCTGTCCACTGGGTCCACCTGTACTATCCCTTCTATCCACACCCCACCGTCACCACCACCTGTCCCGCCTCCCCACCTGCCTTGCCTTGGCATACTAAGTGGTGCCCCTTCTAACTGAGCTTTTTAAATGATTTATTCAACCTTTACTGATTACAGGGTGGGGTAGGGTGGAGGGGTGACTTGTTTTCTCTGAGGAAAATTGCACACAGATTTCTTTACATCCAGAATAAAGAATCCACCCCTCGTGCTTATTTTGGGTGAGTTCCTGAGCCAGAAGACTCCCTGGGAGGCTTCTTAAGCCTTATTGGGTTACAGAAAATGTAGATAATGAAACAAATCACCCATATCTATAAACAGTCCCAAGTCATCCTGGTTGTGTGATACTGACCCACCCCAGGATACATTTCTGTCTGTTCTAGAAGGCGGTGTAGCTAGCTGTCCAGCCGCCTGGACCTCTCCTGTCTGCCTCCTCCATCCTTGCATCAAGGCTCCCAGTGTGGAGGGCAGGGGACTTTACACTGGCCAGAAGGGAGAGTGTGACAAGTGTGTCACAGCCAGAGCAGAGGAAGTCAGAGGGCATGAGGAGGCGAGGTTGCAAGTCCAGGTGTGCACTTAGCAGAGAAGGGCCCGATCCCTTTTTGGGGAGGAACCATAGTTAATAATCCCAGATCTGCTCTGCATCAGATTAATGCTGTGACTTTGGACCAGGCAAATCCCTCTTGGAGCTCCAGCTTCTTTTTTGTTAATCTAGGAGGTGGTCAGGTCCAGGTTGCCCATTTGCTGGGTGGTCCTGTGGCACCCTCCAGATAACCCCCCATGTTTACAAGATGGATCCTTTCATTCCAAAGTCATGACCAGCTCAACTTTAGATGTGGGGTGATGGTGGTGATGGTGGTGGGTGTTTCTGTGCCTGAATGTGGGTTTCCTGATAGACATTTCCCTTTCCCTCACCCTAGGTCTTTCAGGAACTCAGGCAGGTCACACGGAACTGTAAGTGTGAACACATATAGGACATTCAGATGAGTGTAAGCACACAGTCAAGGCAGGGTGTTGTTTGACCACACCATCTCTGGGGCTCCACTAGTGATATCAAGACTATCTATATTCCCTCCTCTGCTTGGAGGAAGGGTGAGGAAGTGCACTCTGGGTTCGTCTTCTCTCCTCTTCATAGTGGCCAAGAGTGGCCGAAGAACCCGGGAAGCGGCTTTTTTCAGTGGGCTGTTGTGAACAAGCCCAGCTGTGTGGGACAGGGGCACAGACAGGGACAACAGCTCCCCAACCCTACGGGGAATGCAGGTATGTGTGGCAGGGCAGGATTCTGGGAGACAGGGCTTTGTTCAGAGGCTCCTCCCACTTACATTGACTCCAACCGAGGACCAGGAGGTATCATGTGCTGGCTTGGTGCTGGCCATATACTTGGGATCTCATCCTTATCTCATCCTTATCAAAACCTCTTTAAGGTAATTACTGTCACTAGGGCCATCTTTATTCAAATGAGGCACTGAAGATAAGCTGGGACTTGAGGACAGGCTCTGCATTTCCTATGCAGGTGGCCAGGCTGCCTCTTCATGCTGGGGCTTTAGGCAGAAGGTAGGGGCTCTGCCAGGGAACCACATCAGAGGCATGAAGCCTTCAGGTAGCCAGGGCTTGGGACAGGGGAGCAGAACATTCCAGAAGGGGAAAAGCATAAGCAAGACGAGGCACAGGGACAGAGCAAGCACGGCACATGCAGACAGGAAGAGCAGGTACCCTGGAGTGTTGTATGCGCAAAGGCAGAAGGTGGGTGAGATCAGGAACATACAGGTCTAGGCAGAAGTATTTGGACAGCAACAGGCTGCCACAGTGGGAGTCAGGGTAGGAAAGTGAGGCTGGGGGATGAGGGCATCCTCCAAACATCTGGACTCTATTAAAGAGGCCACAGAAGGTTCTGGAGAGGAGGGATGTGGCTGGCACTGCACTGCATTTGAGGAAGGGATGGGCGACAGGCAGGCCAGGGGAGGGAAGGGCAGCCAAGCATGGAGTCGAGGCTTCCCGCCCAGGCAGCTGCTCCCATTACTCACAGCCTTCCCTGCCCTTCCTTTGCCCTAGACTTCATGCAGGATCTGGTCAGGGAGTGCCCCTTGGGTGGCAACAGCTGTGGGAGGAAAGAGGGCAGAATCACGGCCCCAGCCTGCCGCAGGTGTGAGATGCCTGGGCTACTCCTCATCTCTTGGAAAACACGCCTGCCCCCTGCTACTGTCATCTCAATTTGGAGACAAGGCCCAAATGAGAGGCGAAGCTGGATGGTCAGAAGGTCCAACCCGGCCTGTGTTTTCCAAAGGAAGTGAAACCTCAGATTTGCTCCAAACTTGCATTTTTCTTCTAAGTAAATGCCCTCTACCACGAGAACCGCCTAGTATTTGGCTGGGAAAGAACACACTGGAAGCTTGCAATTTCCAGGCTTAATTGCACAGTTATGTGTAATATTATTATATAGAACTTTTATTGCCCCAAGAAGTCCAAGTATTTCCTCTTCCTATTTATATTCAGGCCTAGTCTTCCCTGGGCTGTAATTTCTACCCTTGCTCACTGAGAGCTGTTTGGTGCTAGGAACCCTTTCTGAAGCCAGACGCTCTACCTGTCTCCAGTCAATGGCCAATTCCATTATGTGAGATGCTCTACAAAATATCCAACTGCTGCACAGACTGCAGAGAAGGCTAACCCATAGCAAAATATTACAGAACAATAGGAGACAATAAGGAACCCAGGTAGGCAGGGCCCGCAATCAGGGATACAAGAGCTGACTAGTCACATGCGGCTGTCTAGGCAGGTTTCCTAGGTCATGGTCATGGAGATGCATGACAGTTTACAGCAAGGCTGGTGCTTAGTCGAATGCCTGATGTCGGTCTTCTCTCTGACTGACATTCCACAGCAGGGACTGGAATCTAGAGAGCTTCCATCATACAGAGGCCACCCCCAATGCACACACTCCTACCTCATTCCCCACCACCGCCGAACCATTTTCTCTAAGAATTTTGATCCTCAGACAGTCATAAATCACAGTGAAAATATTCTGCAGACATGGAACTTTCCCCAGCCCATCCCACCCAAAGAAACCTGCCTGATCCAATCCACCCATGAGTTAGCATGGGTGCAGCATTTCCTTTTCCCTAGGGCAGCTGCTTCCCCGGGATGTCTCAAAATCAGAAGTGTTGAAGAAGAAATACGAGGTGACGAAGTTAGAGACTTGAGCTGGCAAACCCTTACTTGCAGATGTGACTGGGTACTTTCCTATGCTAATGGCAGGCAGGCGCAAATGCATAGACCACTCCACTCACTCGGCACCCAAACCAGAAACATCGCCTAGGAAAATGGTCAGAAGAAATGTGCAGGGTCCATAGCAAGAAAGTTCCAAACATGACCGGAGTGCTTTGAAAAGATCTGTTTAGTTAATAGAAAGACACATCATGTTCTTGGATAGAAGTTGACAGTTCACCCTAAATCACTCCTTAAGTGCAATATGATCCTAATAAAGAAATCAACCAGAATGTCTATTGAAATTAGATAAGCCCTTTCTAAAGTTCATATAGAAAAATAAACATTTAAGACAAGCCAAGATGATTTTGAAACAGATGCTTAAATAGGAACAGGAATACTAGATGGTCACAGAGAAGCCACCAGGGAGGACAGTATATGAACAGGGAGAAGCCAGTGGAAAAGCATGAATACATGTGAACTCATACATGTAAAAATCAAACATGCTTTAAAGACAGAACTTCAGATTTTGCTTTAGTGTGGATTTAACAAAGAATCATAGGAAAACAAACACAAACACTTCAAATGTGGGAGGAAATGCTCAGCATCACTCAGTATCAAAGAGCAAATAATAATAAATAATAATAATAATGATGATGATCAGGACTGTACAGATAGCTCAGTGGCTAAGAGTACACACTGCTCTTGCAGAGATCCAGTGTTCTGTTCCAGCACCAGGTCTGGCCATTCACAACTGCCTGTACCTCCAGCTCTGAAGATCTTCCAGCCTCTTCTGGCCTTTGGGGTACCTGCACACATGTGGTACATACCTTGGATTTTTCTCTAACTACAAAGCATGGTGTTCAGCCCATGACTCACTGCCACATGCAGCGAGAGAAAGAAGCTCACACACAGGCACTGGCTTGTGAATGCATGGCTTCATCTGACTGCTAGTGGTGTTTAGGGGGGCTGGAGAGCTTCCAGCGAGGGGACAGAAGGCAAATCCGTTGTCCCATATATGCTCTTTGGTAGTATTTGGATTTTAAAGCCATTGCTATTAAAATGGTTGAATAATGTAGATTCTCCTTTCACAAGCCAGTAAGTCATCTGTAGAGGTTTGGTTCTGTTTTATTTTTGCAGCATCTGATCTTAGTTGGTGGCTCTGTCTTGTCTTTTCTGTTAACTCTAGTGAATGACTGGCTACCTGCAGGTACCAGAGGAGATATCTGTGGTGAAACCAGGCTCTGGCCATGAGTACGCCCTATAGGACCCAACATAACAGGATATTAGGGTGGCCATGCTCTTCCCAGCACCTGTCTGCTACCCAAGCAACAGCCCTGTGACCGGAGGATAGGTGGGCCATGCAGATCTGGCTGCCCCCAGCACAGGATTCCAGAATTGAGGACTTATTTTTTGGTCATGCATTTATTATGTAGCTATAAAGGTCACAGGTGAGAGAGGAGCCATGAGACTGTTCTAACACCATCTGATCTTCAAGGTCCCAGGAGAGCTTGGCTTCTGATGACCACTGCAATGATGGAAGCCTTACTGTCCTCCAGTGACCCACCGGTGGGACATGACTACTCATTGCCCCTGCTTTGCAGATGTGGCCACTGAGCTCTAAAGTTGAAGTGACTCTGCTGGATGCTGTCACTCCCCAACTATTTCCCATGAGTCTCTTGAAGGCATTCCATTATCTCAGTTATTCCAAATCTAGTTTCAATGTTATTTCTGTCTTTTTAAAAAGTAGGTCTCTGAACTGCCCTCAAACACACTATGTCCATTTTGCCCTGGGTGTCTGTTTCTTAGATTCAGTTACATTTTTCAGTCCCTCATCCATCTTAAAATATTTCTTTTTTTAAATGTATATGAGTGTTTGCCTGCATGTATGTATTAGCACCACATGGCTGCAGTGCCCACAGAGGCCAGAAGAGGGCATCAGATCACCTGGAGCCGGCGTTATTGATGGTTGTGAGCTGCCATGAGGGTGCTGGGAACCGAATCTCTGTCCTTTGCGAGAGCATCAAGTGCTCTTAACCACTGAACATCTCCCCCTCACTCCCTTCTATTCCTCTTGATCTCAGCAAGATCCAGGGTGAGTCAGCCTCTCTTCTTTCCTGATACTCTCCCCTCTTCTCCAGATGACTCTGTGTCAGGGCAGCCAGTCTCTGTGGTGCCCGGCGATCTTTACCTCCTGATGTTTCTGCCTTGTGTGGGTTCCTCCCATAGTATATCTGGAATGGGCTGTGCATCCCTGCAGAGGTGACGCAGGGCAACTGCCACAGCGAGCTTATGAGAGAACTGCCACCGCTATTAAGCTTTTTCTTGGAACTCTTTGTGGAGGGGCCTGTTACCGTGCCCGGTGACCCTTAAGCAACACAATGGAGAAGAACTGAGGCTTTTTACTGTCAACAAGCGTCAACTGGCCAGCTACATGAATGACTGGGCCCTCATGACAACGAGTCCTCTGCCCCTGCAGGGCCTGCAGACTCAGTATGACTGTAGATTCCAGTCTACAGTCTCAATCTCTAGATTTCAAACTTATGGGAGTACTAAGCCAGAACTCTATACTGAACCACTTCTGAATTCTTGACCATGAATACTGCTGTGGGATGTTCTGTATGGCAAATGTGTTGCTAATAAAACACTGATTGGCTTGTGGCTAGGCAGGAAGTGTAGGCGGGACTAACAGAGAGAATAAAAAGAACAGGAAGGCAGAGGGAGGCACTGCCAGCCGCCACCAGGACAAGCAGCTTGTAAAGATGCTGGTAAGCCACGAGCCATGTGGCAAGGTATAGATTTATAGAAATGGATTGATATAAGATATAAGGACAGTTAGCAAGAAGCCTGCCACGGCCATACAGTTTGTAAGCAATGTAAGTCTCTGTGTTTACTTGGTTGGGTCTGAGCGGTTGTGGGACTGGCAGGTGAAAGAGATTTATCCTGACTGTGGGCCAGGCAGGAAAACTCTAGCTACAGAATACTTACTGTTGTTTTAGGTAGCTAAGGTTTAGGGGCTTTTTGTTACACAGCAGTAGCTAATAATATACACTAGTTAATTCAATTCCAGGAGGCAGGGTTACTCTACTTGCCCATTTACTGCCTCATCTACATTTTTGTGTGTTTAATCTTGCCTCTGATAAGACATCAAAGACAGCTGTGCTTTGTGTATAGTCTATGTCCCATCATGCTGGGGGAGCTGGGGGACATTCTCACTGACTTGCCAGCTTACTGTGTGTGAACAGAAGGTGTGTTCTAGAGAGGCCCTGGACATGCAAACACACACGCTTGCTTGTCCAGTGCCCTCTCAGCATTGCTGCAGCTTGAGTGAGATTGCTAAATGCCCACATGATGGGACCTTGATCTCCAGTGTGGCGGCACTGAAGTGCTGGCACCTTTGAGGTGGAGCCTAGAGTGAGGCGATTAGGCTAGGTCACCCAGGGTGCAATTCTCTGAAGGAATTAATGTAGCTCTTGAGAGACTCCAGCTCAAACCTATGAAAGTGGGCTATTCCAAAGAAAGAAGGAGCCTGTCCCCAAGTCTCTCTGGATTCCAGACTCATCATGATTCTGCCCCGACTGTGATGCCATATTGTGATATAGTCAGAGGGACTGACCAGAGCTTATCAAACGCTAGCACTATGCTCTTGAGGCTCCAGAACTGGGAACTAAACAAACCTCTTTTCTATAAAGCACCCAGACTCAGGTAGTTTGCTACAGAAACAGAAAATGGGGCAGAGCAGTACGTGAACAATGTGTTGCATTTGTTTACACATGGGACACCTACAAACTCACACCTAAGACACGAAACTCACTATCACACTCAAGCATCCCCATGAGAGAAGTTCCAAATATTCTCACATGTGGAGCAGAAGGGAGAGGAGGCCCCGGGGAGGGCCGCTATTATAGCCAGTGCTTTTCATGATTTATTTACTCACTCCACACCCTTCCCAAAAATAGTTCTTTCAAAGCCAGACTGACAAGCCCCCTTTCGGCTTTCCCGATGGTCAGTTCTAAATAGATGGTATGCTTAACCCCACACAACAATCTAGGAACCCAAGAATCAAGAAAAGTGCTGGGTGATGGGGATGAGGTGGGGTGGAGTGGGGGTTAGGGCTACTGCAGCTTCCAGAAGAGCCCTGGCCCAGCACCACATGGAGTCACCTGCTGCATCCCTAGACACACCTCCCAGCCCAGGCCTTTTCCCTAAAGACAAAATGCGGGAGAATGTGACCCTTCCTCCTTGGGCTCTAGTTCATTCACAAGCTGGTGGGAGATGTTTCTAGGGTGATGAACACAGTGAAAGCCGGGAGGAGAGCTGTGTTGCATGATGCCTTCTGAACGGAGGCAGCTCAGGCCCAGCTCTGGCCGGGTGGGTGGAGGTGACCACAGATGCAATTAGCATGGAGCCCATCCTCTCCCACAAGACTGTTTTATCCCAGGGGAATAAAGTGCCAGCTCATCCACCCTCTGATTTGGGTTGGATGAAATGAATTTTTAGCTCTTCTGGGGAGTCTTTGCCAGAGGGGAAGGCAGAAAGGAGAAGGGGGGGGGTCAGGAATACACAAACATACTCCAGCTCTTCAAAGAAAGGACAGAGGGACCACAGCTGGGGACAGTCACCCTCACGTCTGCCAACCACGCTTTTGTTGCCCAATGAGCTGCCCATTGTTGCAGGTTGTGTCTCAAACATTACCTGCCCTTCTCTCCTCAGCCTCTGGCTCCCAGAGCATCCCATGCTCAACTTGCCTGCTTGTTGGCTTGCCTTCTGCTGGTTTCATCGATCACCAGCAGACCCTGTTTCTACAACGTTAACATTACTCATTCTGTCCTGTCAGTGAAAATGCAGTCTCCGCTCAACTCCTATACCTAACGCTTGTTCACCTCTTAAGACCTGCCCAGGAATCGCCTCTTCCAGGAAGCCTGGCGGAACTAGGTGTCTATCCTTCAGCTTCCTGTCCTTCCCTCTATCAAAAGCACCGGGCCCACAGGAGAAGAGTATTTAAAAAAAAAAATGGCTTCTCTGTGTCTGCCTCAAGAAGGGGCACAGGCTGTTCCAGTCCAGGATCTGTGGTTCTCCTTAGCTGGTGCCAGCGTCTGGGGACTGAGCTGCTGAGCACACTTAGCCATCCTCCCTGAAGCAGCCAGTCTCACAGCTGGGCAGCAGCGAGGAGGAAAGGACTGGGGGTGGGGGGTAAGTACTGAGGAAACAGTAAGTGCGGCGTTGGTTTTACCCTTCCAAGAAGGCTGAGCCCAACACACACTCCGTCCATCTGCTCACTTGTGGCAAAGCAAGTGACATGCTAAACCAGAGCATTTATTAAACACGGGCTAAATCTTTATAGGAAACAAACAAACAAACAAACAAACACACCCAAGAGTCTAATTCTACCGATTAAGCACTTTGTAAATCAGTAGGGAAAGGATTTTTTCGGAAGCCTTTGGGGCCCAACAATGCTTCGGTACGGTGATAATTCCAAAGCAGCCACTGTGGAACATTCCACTTTGTTCCTCAGCACAGTATTCCCTTTATCCTGGGGGATATGAGCCCAGACCTACCCAGGATGCCAGGACTGTGGGAGGTACGCCCACACTCAGTTTCTCCTATATGCATGGACCTGTATTAGAGTTCAGGTTTGAAGTTAGTCAAGTAAGAGATGAGCAATACCAACACAAGAGAATAACTATAACAATGTGTTATAATAAGTTATTGAAAATGTATGAATTATTCATTTCTGGATGTTTCTATTTAATATTTCAGGACAGTGGCTGACCCTGGGTCACTTAAACTGCAGAAGACAAAACCTCAGCATTATTGCATTTGGAGTTTGAGATGTGAGGGACACCTCAGAAGGGACTCGACCCCCTGGGACCTGGGAGGGCACAGAACCATAGTTTCTTGAGCACCTACTATGTGCCAAGTAGTGATCTGGCTCTTTTGTCTTTATTATCTCAGTCCTCGCGTGGATACTAAGGTTTGGTGATCTTCACTCCCATTTTCTTACACCAAGGATGAGGCTGCAAGAATTAAGGTCACTGCAGCAGGTCAAGGCCTGAGCCATCCCAGGATCTCCACAGAGAAGAGCAGTGACGGTTGGGAGAACTGAGGATGCTGACTGCAAACATCAGGTGGTCTGGTGGTATCGGGGTGGGATGGGACCTTTCACAGCTGAAGGTGTGGAGGCTCAGAGGAAGACTGTAGAAAGCACATCATGTTCTCTCCACTCTCACCAGGATGCTCGTGCTGGCCCCGAGACCACACCCCTTCCCCCAGGGCCTTGCTGTCTGTCCTGCTCAGCTCTTTACTGAGAGAGTATTCCCAGGCAATAAGAGGTGGGAGAAATTGGGGTCTCTGCCTCCCAGTGCCCCAGACAGGGCTCTAAAGATGCTACCTTTACCGTTTATCAACTTCCTCTCCTTCTCACTTGTCAAATCCAGAGGTGAGATCAAGCCTCCATGTTCCCAGGACTCTCCTGGCTTGTACATCGAAAGTCCCACGTTCCACGAATCTCCATTTAGGGCAAGCTGTGACAGTTGATCACCCAAGACGGTTTCTGCCTTCTTATCCGCACCACCCACCTTCTTGGCCTTTACGGATCACATGACTCTAGTTCCATGAAACGCAGCGGGCTTTTTGAAGCCCACACCCTTGAATTACTACCTGCCCCACTTGGTGACAAAGAACTGCTGTCACCTATAACTGCTCAGCTCTGGCCCCTTTCCACCTTAGCTGTGAGGGGGCAGTCCCCTGTCTGCTCCCAAGAGGACAAAGGGGGCACAAGGTGAGAAGACAGAATGTGATGGGACTGGGAGGAAGGGATGGAGGGAGGTGAGTGGAACTGAAATACGGAGAAGGGCGAGCGAAGGAAAGCAGGGACAAGGGGGGACAGAAGAGAGAAAGGCAGGGTGACAGCATGGCTGAAACACGGATGGCCGAAGCTGGGACTGGATGGGTCCATAGGTGCTCTCTGGGGTTGCGGGGTTACCAGACTCAGTATTATCCTTTGACCCTCTGGAGCTTATGCAGAGGAAGGTACGGACCTTCACAGCAGTGACCCTGAGGGATTGTGTACCTCTGAGAACTCCCCTGGTCTCTAGCATGTGGCACGATCCTAAGTGTTCCTTAATAAGGACGGTGACAGTTGTGATATTGATCTTTGGCAATCCAGTCCTCTTAAGTAGGTCTTTCCGAGTCAATGTCAACACAAGGTTGGGTAATTATCTTGGAAATTTGAGCAACCTAGGCAGGCAGATGAGGAGGTGGCCCAATCCCTTGGGAAGGAGAATCAGGATCGGCTCCATCCATGTGTAGGTGGTGCTAGGTGACGTAACTGGAGGGTGTCTTTCTGAGCTCCACCCAACCCAGCCTTCTAGCAGCCAGATTGAGGCTACCCAGCCTGCCTTCTGGTCACTGGGAATTCTCAGCAGGAGAGATCTGAACAGGACACCCTGTACGCTAATTAGTCCAGATTTCTGGGCTGACCTCAGACTCGAACATGGGAGTTTACCAGATCAATGACTTGTCTCCTTGGAAGGCCATGGAAACATTTAGACCTGGGCCCGCCAGACCTATCACTGGCCACATGTGAGGTCAGAGAGAGAAGCTGGGCCAGAGTCATGGCCCGCCTCTCTGTGAAGGGGAGCAGAAGAGGACAGAGTGGACCCTGTGGTGACATCTAATAGTTCAGCTTTAAGTGACATTCTCCCCACACAGTCCCCTTACCCAAGTACCAGGCACGTCCTTCAGCTTGGAAGGGGCCTCACTGGGCTCTAACGGTAGGAAGTAATACTTAGCCTCCCACTGAGGGACAGGCTTCTCTCACCCTCATTCCTCACAGTGAGTTCACAAGCTCATCACTGGGCCCAACCAGCTGCACATGGACAACAGGGCTGTGAATCTGAAGCAGCATCGGGCAGCCATATTTTAGGCTCCATTGGCTACTGAGAACTGAATGAACACCTCAATTTCAGATCCCTGTCTGAAATGCATACCCTATCCCCAAGCAAGCCCTCGATAAAGGGCCCACAAAGCTCTGTTTAACTCTGCATACTCTGGTCCCCCACTTTGCTTTTGCTGTTGTTTGACTGGTTTGAGATTTTTGTCGTTATTTGCTTGTGTTGTTTTGTTTTTTGAGACAATAGCACATCCCATGCACGTCTCTACTGATGGGGGTTGCTGACAAGCTCTTGGGAAGTGGGGGTGATGTGTTACAAACAAGACCAATAATCATAACTGGGCTTTGATTTAAAGAAAAATTGACTTCACACATCATATTTAATGTGGAGCAAGAGGTGAGTATGTGGAGAACATATGTGTAGGTTACAGCATCAAGTGTGTGGATCCAAGCATGAATGAAGGAGCTACAAAGTTATAGATGCTGGCAGGACCTGGGTATCAATTCAGGGAGTTGGCAACCATATGGAGGCCTCAAATTCTTCTTTCTACTCAGAGACAGAGTCAGTTTAAAGTCTCCCTCCTGTTTCTAGGAGGATAAAGGGTGAGGATGCAGGTTGGTATCTGGGTATGGTCACATGTTTGATGAAGAAGGGTCCTCCTCCTTTAGCCTTGTGGGGCACAGGAAGGAGCAGCCACTGAAAGTCAGGGGTCAGTTAAAACCTAGCTCAGTCCTTTGCCAGCATGTGTGACTTGGAAAGAGTAGCCAGCCTTTCTGAGTTAGGTTTTGCCTTGAATGTCCACTCACAGGGCTGAACTGGCAAGGGACCAACAGATGGCCTGGTCATCCTGCTTCTATTTGTGCATCTAAGGCTGTAATGGTCGGTTTTCTGTACTAACTTAGCTTGGCACCAAGGTATTTGGTCCAATTCAAACAGATGTAGCTGTAAAGTGTTTTGTTTTTATAAAGAGGAGATTAACATTTAGATTTAGCAATGGAATAGAACCGAAGAGCAAGACATACCTCCACATACCTATGGATACCCAATTCTTCACAAATAAGTAAAAAATACACACAGAAGAAAAGATAGCATTTTCAACAAATGGTGCTGGTCAAACTGGACCAGAATGATAATAGAACCATATATGTCACCCTGTACAAAACTCAACTCCAAATGGATCAGTGATCTCATGACCAGATACCCTGAATCCCATAGAAGAGAAAGTAGGTAATAGGCTTGAACTCATAGGCATAGGAAAGGACTTTCTGAACAGGACCCCAGTAGCACAGGCATGAAGACCAAAATAAATGGGACCTCATAAAAGCTAAATGACTTCTGTACAGCAAAGGTCACCATCATTTGAACAAAAAGGCAGCCTACAGAACTGGGAAAAACTTCACTGATCATACATCTGACAGAGTGTTAATATCTAGTATATACAAGAACTAAAAATAATCTGAACATATAGAAAACAAATAATCCATTTTTTTAAAATGGGGTCTAGAACTAAACAGAGAGTTCTCAAAAAGATGGAACACTTAATAAAAGCTTCAACATCTTTAGCCATCAGGGAAATTCAATTTAAAATGACTTTGAGATTTCAGCTTGCGCCAGTTAGAATGGCCAAGATTAATAAAACAAATGACGGCACATACTGGCCAGGATGTGGGAGAAAGGGAACACTCATCCATTGTGAGTGGGAGTGCAAACTGGTACAGCCACTATGGAATCAGTGTGGAGGTTCCTCAAAAAGGTGAGACTATATCTACCATCAAAGTCAGCTATACCACTCTTGGATGTACCCAAAGCAATCTACATCGTACTACAGAGATACCTGCTCATCCATGTTCATCGCTGCTCTAATCCTAACAGCCAGAACTTGGAAACAACAGCCTAGGTCTCCATCAACTGATGGGTAATGAAAATATGGTACATTTATACTATAGAATATTATTTGGCTGTTAAGTAAAATGAAATTATGAAATTGGAAGGTAAATGAATGGAACTAGAAACAATCATCATGAGTGAGGTATCCCAGACTCAGAAAGATGAACGTTGCATGTTTTCTCTTACATGCACATCTTAGCTTCTAAGCTTTGGATATGTGTATTTCATTTAGAATATCCACAGAAGTTAGAGACAGGGCACATGCATTTCTGTTGCCTGACTAAATCTGTGCCCACACTGTTCCATTGTCAGCCAGCTGGGTCCTGTCCAGGTGTCTCTGTGGGTGGCACTCCTCTGGTTTTGCCCAACTCTGCCCTGCCTCTATCAGAAAATGCCCTTCCCATCCTTGGTGCCTCACCTCCCAGCTTTGTGCAGGGCCCAGGAGCTGCCACTGCCTCTGGATCTGGTCTTCCCTCCACTGGTTCTCATCACGCCACCAGCAGGATGCCATCAACTTGAGGGCACTCCCTACAGTGGTGCCCAAGACCTGTCACCTTCCTGCCCTGTCTTCTCCAGACTGAGAGCAGCCTGTCCACATGAGACACTGCCAGAAGCTGAGAGGGCTCCCTGCCTGTGGTCAATGGAAGTGCCAGGAAGCCAGTCATTTATTGTATCCTCTGCTGTTGGGGGCCAGGCTCTGTGCACGTACATCATCTTGAACTCTACTTCTACCAGAGTGCAAAGTGCAAGGCTGTTAACACACTGAGAGTGGGGTCCCAAGAAAAGCTCTGCCCTGACCTTGACATGGGCAGGATGTAGGCTACTACGGTACCAAAGGCACAGGTCAGAAAGAAGGCTCTACACAGCATGATTAGAGTCAACAGTGCTATTCCATATACACCAAAACAACTAGAAGAGATGGTTTTCAGCGTTTCCCCATAAAAATGATAAATGTTGAAGATGGACATTCTAAATATCTGATATGATCATTCCCCAGGGTGTGCATGGGTTGAAAGCATGACACCATGTCCCATAAATATGTACAATCATATGTGGAAATAAAAATGAAATAAAACTTCAAACGGGGCTCGGGGGAGACCCTGTCACCCACCTCCCCAACTACAAGTTCATCCCAGGTTTGCAATGAGATTTTAAATTCCACCTTTTGTGAGGGGTTATATAAAGCCAACAAGTGTCCCTGCTCTTTCAGAGATTTATTACAGGTTTGCTAATATGTTTGAATAAAGCCCTTCTCTCGGAAAGGATGCCGACAACAAGGCCTGTGTCTGAGCGGCTGGAAATGAGGAGAGAATTAGATCCAGCATCTGCAACAGAAGCGGAAGGCAGAGATACCTCGGGTGTTCCCCTAGCCCTCTGTGCACGGGCTTTAGATGCAGCCTGGAGGATCCTGGAATCATGAGGCTATTACCCAGGTAATATTACCCAAGGAGCTGAAGCAACTCACCCGAGGCATCAGTGCTCCTGTGTAGCAGAGAGAGGAGCCCAGGTAACTTCCAGGGACATCTAAGTCATCACAGAGGCAGAAAGGGACACGCCTTGCCAATCACTCCGCACATGCCCTGTGTGCCCGGCATTGTCAGACTTGCAGCAGTGAACAATCCAAGCCACAATGAATATACAGTGTAGTTTGTGGGGGTGGGTGGGGTCAACTTGCTGGTCCAGGATCAGAGGCAGCAGAGGGAAGAGGAGGAGGAAGGCTGGCCTATCCTTGTGGATCTGAGCCAAGGGCACAGCTGGAAAGAAGTGGGCCCATCAGCGTGGAGGCCTGGGACAGGCAAACAGGACTTGAAGAGGGGAAGAGAGAATTCGTTCTCTGTGGGGAGTGTGTGGTAGAAGTATTTTTAGGATGGAAGAAGGTGGGAAGTATTTTTAGGATGGGCCGTTCTTCCCATTACCCTACTCCTCCTGTGGGGAAGAGAAGGGAGGTGGTACTAGATGATTTGGGGGGTCAGCTGGCACACTCTGCAAGGAGGAAGTGGCTCTAGGCATTGTCTTTGGACGAGGGCCCTGGGTATTTGACCCAGGCCAGGCTGCTGCCAGGCATTTCCCTTTTGGGACTGGAGCCTACTGCCGGCCCCTACCCCTTGCCACATCCCCACTCTCCCTTCAGGATGATCTGAAAGGAAGGTTTATAAGAGGAAAAGGAATGAAAAGGATCCTATTTAACAGCACACACTGGGCGGAGGAACTTCCTGACAGGAACCCGTGTGGAAACCAGGCCCAGCTTGGCCATGGAAAACTGGTTTGGCTCAGGACTGGCCAGAGTGGACAGGGGACCTCAGGCAGCTGTACATCGCAATTAAACTGGCCTTGTCCAAGTTCACTTTCCTTCTCAGACCCCTGAAACAGGCAGACACTATAATAATCTGTATACCACAGTGGGGGGAGAAAGGTACCACTTCTTTTAAATCCAGGGAGGGGGGAATCACCCTCATTGAGGTCACAGAGACATGGGCAGCAAATCGAGAGCAGATGCGGGCAATTGAGCAGGAGGCCAGAGAGCGGAGCGGCTGCCACCAGGCGCCCAGCCTGAGTCACCGGGTGGGGAGGGCCGGCAGGGTGGGCAGGGCTGGCTATCTTTATTCTCGGGCTTGGGTGTGGGGTACAGGAAACAATGCAAACAGAAGAGTCCTCGGGGCTGGGACAGGCACAGGGCTGGGACTGGCATGGGGCTGGGACAGGCCGGGGGCCTGGCAGGTACCGACAGGATCTTGGCAGTCGGCTTTTAAGGCCCAAGAATTACAACAGGGCCCAAATCCGAATAGGGGAAGGTCTTTCCCTCCCCTGCCCTGCTCTCTCCCTCCCCTGCCCTGCTCCCTCCCTCCCCTGCCCTGCTCCCTTGCACACACTGGTAGACTGTGCTGCTCTTTTTATCCGGGGCTAAGCCTGGCTGCAGCCGAGCTGCCCTGGTTTTGAGCTCTGCTCCCCACCACCTTTCTCTAAAAGCCAGCGGCTGGCAGAAAAGGCCTGGTGTGGGCGTTTCAGTCCCTGTCCAACTCTGCTGGGTTTCCAGACCGCCTCGCTGTGGTAACACCCCAGCCCCTCTCCTCAGCTGTCCTTGCCTCTCTGCTTTGTCTCCTGCAGTCTCCAAGGGAAACATTGGCTCCTTAGGCCGAGGCTCTGTGCAGCTTGCCAGACCCCAGCTGCAGGAAGTACCCGTTCACCTCAGCGTCTTCCAGAATCATCCTCCACCTGTGTCAGCCTTCTGGGCGGCCACCTCTTCATCTGGGGGATACTGTTCTGAGGAACATGAGTTTTCAGGAGCAGGGGTCTTCCTTGTGTTAGCAGTTCCCCTGCCCACCCCCCCCCTCCCCCGCCCCAGCAGAGGACTGGTAGATAGTAGGGGCTTAGTGGATAGCAGATGCCTATCATATCACAGGGGAGAACCCCTGGGTACTGGGGTGACCCGTGCAGGGCACTGTGGCTTAGAACACTCTAGCACCACACACCCAATGCCTTGGGGATGCCTCGTGGACATCCTTGTGTCAAGAGGAGGGAGGCCTGTTAGGAAGGTTTGTGATCCTATTTTGTTTTTAGCACCCCCGAACCACCTGGAAGGGGCAGGAGAGTGATGGCATTTCACCTACACATGCCTCATGGCAAACGCGGAGCTCTTCACCCCAAAGACAGAAGAAGAGGGAGCCAGGACACTTGGGCTCAAAAGACTCCAAGCTCTCCTGCTGTCGAAGTCCTCCCTGTCCAGCGATGCTTTTCTGATGGGCCACACAGTATATATACGATCCCCTTCTCATTAGTCTCAGATTTCCCTTGACCCTGTGATCCCTCGTAGTAATTAAACTCGTATCCTTGCCAGCATCAAAACAGCCCTCCATTAAAGTGTCCCAAGGGGAAGGAGTCAGCACAGGTATGGGAGAGGAAAGGGGTCTGCCCCCATCCCCAGGCCTCTGCTGTCTCTATCCTGACCCCTACGACTTTGCAGTGTGGCGGCCATGGTCAAGAAGAGGCGCACATGTGCATAGTGCAGAGAGAGCCATGTGTGATGCCACAGGCCACAGGCTGGATAGCCTACTCAACAGGCTTTGGCTCACCCCCCGCCCCCCACAACATCTCTGCCTTCCAAGTTCCATCTTGCGCCATCGGAGACAAAAATACCTTAAGCCCCAGAGAGGCTCTCACAGCCTCTTCTTGCCGTTTCTGTCCATGGAGGCCGGCGATGGGACAAAGGATTTCTCTTCGGGAACCCAGCATGGAGCAAGACAGAAGTGGCAGCAGCTAGTCTAAAGAGAAAGAACATTCCAGAACCTCCTCCTCAAGATCTTCTGATGTGTGGACTTGCAGAGAACCCCAAACAGCCCCTCTTACCACACTGTGGGTTTGGCAGAGTCTGGGCTTAGAAGCTGCAGTTCTGAGTGGATTTCCCTGATGGCCCACACAGGGGGACCGAGAACACTCAGGCCCGCCTCAGGCTGCAGAGGGGCAGGTGGCTCCTTTCTGCTTTTCTAAGCCTTAGTTTTGTCCTTTCTGCCATTTGAATGGCTGAACGTGTGAGAACGGCAGAGTTAAGCAGAGGGCCTTCGGGGGGCCCACCTACCCCGTGGTTAATCCCTCAGCACCTGCAGAAACCGGAAGTATGGCTGGCGACGCCCATCCTCCTCAATGCCTGCTCTCTGGAGTCCTAGCTCTCCTTCAAGAGTGAACACATAATCCATCTCCGTGCCCTAAGAGGGGCCTGGCACGCAGGCCCAAAAATGCCCTTTGGCCCTTCCCCCTTCTCGCACCTGCTGGGCAAATTCAACTTGCTGGGTGGCTGGAGAAACCGGAAGCCAGCACCCAGGGGCTCATTGTGTTTCCCCCTCAGGTAAATCACGACTCAGTATCCTTGGGAGGGTTCTGCAATGGCCAGAGCATAGCAAGCACCAAATATTTGTAGAGTGAATGAAAGAAAGCAAACATTTACACCCTGTTCTGTTTTGTATTATCTGTTCTGAAAAGGGAGGTGCCAGTTATTCCAGCTCCGGGGTTCAAAGCACCTGGCAGACCAAAGGGTAAGAATAAATGAGCTCGGAGGAAATGAGATGACCTCGGGTCCACAGGGACCTGGGTGCTTGCCACTCTTCCTAACTGTCCCTTCCGGGCTACGTGACCACGCCCCTTACCTAAACAGAGGGTGAAAGTGATTGGCTCTCGGGAGTTCAGTGACCCAGGAGAGGGCAGCCTGACTTACCCCAGGCCCATATGATAGTAAATATGTCTCACACTGGGAGGAGGTGTGGGCTCAAGCCCCCCGGATGGGCCATCTGAATCACTGGGCTCTCTTGGAGTCAGGTTGTCTACTTTATGGGACACTACAGGAGCCCCTGGACCCCATGCACGTAGCCTCTAGGGGATGGAGGGAAAGGACTATGTTTCCTCTTCAGCAGGAGATTAACTACTAGTACCCTACTTAACCTCCTTGCAATGGAACTGTGAGACCAGCCAGATGGTACAGCTGTCCCTCAGGCACAGGATTGAGATGCCAAGCTTTGATGTGTTTCAGTATCTTTACAACAGCTTTAATGGGTGAGCACAGGCCACCTGATTGAGTGACTGAGACAATTTCTAGAGCAGGTAGCTTTGGCTGTGGAGCCACATACCCACCCCACCTCATCCCATCCCCACCCTGAAAGGACCAAGCAGACGCCATTAACAGGCTGTCAGTCCTCTCTCAGAGATCAGGCCTCAATTTCAGTTTCCTGAGACTTGAGCAAGCAGTTTTTGAAAAGGCCATGAACAAAAGACACAGTCCTTGCAGTAGCTCCCTTTCTGCACGCACTCTGACTGCTCAAGGTTCAGCCAGTTTTTACTGTCTGGGACCCCTCACCGACTTAGAGCTTCGTGCATGGGTCAATGTGAATGTGCGAGGCCAGCCAGCCTCCATGGCAGCTCAAGGACAGAGCCTGGGACTTGTCCAGGCCTGCCCCAAAATGCTAACTGTAACCCCCAACCAGTAAATTCAAAGGTTACACACACTCACCCAATCATATGATGCCAAGGCTTGTACCACCCTGCTTGCAGTTTTTCCCTTTAAAAACCCCTCACCCTGAGAGCTCAGGGCCGTCCTCCTCCACCTGCTGCGTCAGAGTGTTGGACACGGACCAAGCCCGGGTTTGCTTGTTATCAATAAACCCCTGTGTGTTTTGCATCAGATATCGGCTCTGTAGTGGTCTTGCTCAGGGGTCTCGCGATGTGGGCACAACAATCCCATCCCCACCCTGAAAGGGATCTAACAGCAAAAGCAGCTGGAGGAATGAGGGCTGGCCTAGAAACCAGGCCCTGGGCCTGGATTTGAATTTTATAAGTTGGGTACCTTTGCCTCACTGAATCTCAGGGTTCCTAAAATCAAAATGTAGGTGACAATGACAGGAAACTCCCAAAGGTGGGCCAACCTAGTCACAGTAGAACATTTTTCTTCATGACTGGTATAGAAATCTCCACATACGGAAAACTGGAAGAATGTTTTTATTCCTATTTACAGTTGTGTGTGTGTGTGTGTGTGTGTGTGTGTGTGTACAGGTTCATGTGATTATGTGGGTGTGTATTTATGTGTATGTGCACGTGTGTACCGGTGCAGCGGGGACAGAAGTCAGTGGTTGAGTGTGTTCCTCAGTCATCATTTTCTATCTTGTTTTTTGAGACTGGGTCTCTCTCCTTGAACGCAGAGCTTGCTGACAGGCTAGCTTATCTGACGAGTGAACTTGAGGGATCTGCTCTCTACCACACCAGTGCTGGAGTTAGACACTTGCTGTCACCGTGCACGACTTTGGGTGGGTGCTAGGGATCCAAACTCAGGCTCCATGCTTGCCCAGCAAGCATTTTACCAACTGAGCCATTTCCCCAGCCCTGAAAGGTGTTTTATTGACCAATTTTCACCCTGCCTGTGATGCACTTTGATGTTTTCTATTCTATTCTGCTTTTCTTTTCTTTCTTTCTTTCTTTCTTTCTTTCTTTCTTTCTTTCTTTCTTTCTTTCTTTCTTTCTTTCTTTCTTTCTTTTTTTTTTTTTTCTTGTTAAGCTGGAGGTTGTTGCCTGCTGGATCAATCAGATGGCCCGTAAGAGCGTAACACCTGTAGTCTGGAAACACTATCTTGCACAACGGGGTTTTGATCGGCTCTCCAGAGCTAACACGAGCGGTTGGAACTCTGAAGCGCCATGCCTCTACCCTGCTTTCCTGCCTGCTCAGCATCTATTCATCCTCTCTTTAGCCCCTGTTCCTGAGCCTCCCTCCCTCACCTGTATCGTCACACACACACTTCTCTCCATGGAAGGTCACATTGGAACCAGAGGGGGGAGGAGGGACCACGGGGCAGAGTTTGCCTCCGACCCCTCTAATAGAGCCCCACTCCACAGGCCGACTGCTGACATGGAAATCTCTCTATTAGGACTGAACACTTCTCGGTAATAGAATTTGTCCTAACAGGGTTTACTACCCAATCTAGTAGTGAAAACATTTCAGAGCCCTGAAAAAAATGAAATACAAGAAGTTCCTCTGGCTGTAAATGTGCCTGCAGCAGGAAACCCCATTGTCCCTTCTGATGAGGAAGTTATAAAGAGCCTATTTTACCAACCTGGTTTGGGATCTTATTTTCTTCAATTCAGTATCATATATGGTCCTGAAGAAAGGATGCATTTGGAAGCTGAGGGTGTGGGAAACATGATCACACACAACACACTGTGAATAGTGTTGGCTGAGGGTAACCTTTAAACACAACATAAGGTGGCTGGTCTCTTCAGGGTCACCTCAGGGACAGCCTCACATGCCTTTTCTTACCAAGTGTCTGCACAAGGGACTTTCTGGAATCTTCTATGGGACGGGGCCTCATCTGTAACCCGCTTCTGTGGTCTACGTACCTGGGCTGGAGTGTGGCGGTACACAGGTGTGTAGGGAGCATGCTCCCTCGCTTAGAGCAGACAGAACGGAACGGAACAATTTGGGGAGCCTTGAGCTTGGGCAGAAGAAAGGGAGATCAGACAGAGGAGAGGTCAGGATCAGCCTGGGAGGAATGAGGTCATGCCAGTAATGGGCCATCCTCTGCCGATGTGTGAGTTTCAGGGTCTCCACCTGTTACTTGAGTGGACCAACAGTTTCGTGTATCATTTTGTCTCACTTTTATTAACACTGCCCCCTCCTCAATATAGGGTTGACTCCTAGGGATGGCGGCAAGCGGCTTTTGGCTTGGGCCCGCTTTTTCTTGCTGCTCTGGTGTTCCCCTCCCCCAAGGCTGGTTCCACTGGGGCCCACCTGAGTGCCGTTAGGGTATTCAGCACATACTTGGAGCCCAGGTGCCCAGAGCCATAGAGGCCTAACAGACACAAGCTCTCTTCTTTTCACAGGCCTCACAGCCAGCAAGACCCCAGGGCTCTTGTGGCCTGAATCCTTACCGTCACTGCCCAGGTCCTGTAGGGATGAGGGCCTGAGGAGCATGCTGAGTGACATGTCCGGGCAGGGCACAGGGGAGCTGGTGACTGCTTGGGTAGGGGATGGTATCTGGTATCGGAGGGCCTCAATCAGTCTAACCCAGTATTTTTCAACCTTCCTAAAGCTGTGACCTTTTAATACAGTTCCGCATGTTGGGGTGACTCCCAACCATAAAGTTATTTTCATTGCTACTTCATAACTATAATTTTGCAACTGTTAGGAATCACAATGTAAATATCGGATGTGTAGGATATCTGATATGAGACCTCTGTGAAAAGGTTGTTTGACCCTTGGAGGGGTCACAACCCACAGGTTGAGAACCCATGCACTAACCTTTCCTCCTGATCCCCAAACCTCCCCACCTGGTTGAGGCTGACAATTCTATAGCTCAGCCTTCTTCCCTGTGGTGTAAGGCAAACCTGTCTTAGTCTACATGAGAAGGCCAGCCCCTGGGAGTGGTGTCCTGAAGCCTTATCAGTCAAGTGTATCTGGGAACAGTAAGTTCATTCTAATCAACCCAGCTGAGCTCATGGGCCTTCCTGGTAGCCATCCTCTACTGGACCTTTTGGGGCAAAATAAAGAAGAGGCATGCAGTTTTCCACCCAAGAACCTGGGGTTTTCCCCCCAAAGCAGGCTTTGGAACTGGAAAGGGGACTACTCAAGAGAGAAAAGGGCGAGGAGAAGAAAGTCCACCCCTACCCACGCATGTTTAGCCTCCTGTGCATGCTCATAGGTGTATCATCTCTCCCTGCAGGATTTTTTCCATCAAGGAAATCGACTACAGATATGTCTGTACTGGCATGAACTGACCAGGAATGAAGGAGGTGAAGGGTAGTCTCAGGCCACTGTGTCACCCTACTTTATAGCTGTGTGGCTGAGCTCAGGCCCAGCCCTCAAGGGCCTCAGGCTTCCCCTCTGTTGATTGATAAGAACAAAAGCAACCTCGAGTGAGCACCAGAACAGTGTCTGCCTGCGCAGGGCTCCCAGGACATCAGCTGCTATTGTTTCCTAGTGGCAAGTGTCAAGGATCACACAGCCTTCCTGCCATATCCTTTAGGAATGCCCAGGTCCCTCAGTGGTCCCTCCTTGCTGTCTCCACCTGCACATACGGTGACTCTGGTTCCGAAGGGGGACAGGTCTGTGGTCTAGACCATGCAGAGGCTGCCTCCTCTTGGTCCCCACACCTCTCTGCTCTTCACAGTGCTAACGGACTCATTCCCCGAGCCAATGACCCGGATTGCTTTGCTCTTGCTCAGTGACTCTCAATGGGTCCCATCAGGACATGGAGGAAAACGCCTTAGCCCCTCATTTATCTGACATTTTTCCTTCCTGTTTTTGCTTTTGTTCTGCATCTCACTGCTGCTCAGTACACGGGAGCCTCAGCAAGCAAGCTCTTGTTGAGCTCTTAGCCAGGGTCCAGCCCTGTTCCTAAGGTGCTTTCTCACTGAACCCTCACAATAACTTCACAAAGCAGCTACTAGGAGACACAGCTCGATCAAGAGATAGATTCAGAGGCACTGGAGAGATGGTTCAGTGATTAAAAGGACTTTCTGCTCTTGTAGATCACCTGGGTTCCATTCCCAGCACCCACACGGTTACGTTTGCAAGTCCAGTTCCAGAGGATCCAACACTTTCTTCTGGCCTCTATGGGCACTGCATGCACTTGTTACATAGACATACATGCAGGCAAAACACCCATAACACATAAAATAATAATAAAAAAAAGAAAAGAAAAGAAAAAGCGGGGAGGGACTCAAGATCACACAGTAAAGTGGAGCTGGGACTGAATTCCAGAAGCTAGGCTCCATGGCTGTCTTTCCTCTACTATCCCAAGAGTCTATGACACTGGGCTAATGTGACAGGATTTAAACTTTGCAAACACATATTTCCCATCTTGTTTAAACTCACAACTGTGTTAGAGTGTGCACTGTTATCCCCATGTTTTCAAATAATACTATAATAGTAATCTTCTCCATTTGTTAAGTGCCGCCTCCACGTGAGGCATGGTACCAATGCATTAATGTGTTTTCTAAAGAGCTCCTCCTAACTATTCTGAAAAAAAAAGAGGGGGAAACCCTCAAATTATCTCTATTTTTCAGATAAAATATTAAGAAATACTAAGAAATATTAAGTGACCCATCCAGGATTATTAAATAACTAATGTCAGAACTTAGGACCAACCTGAGGTCTCCTAGTGCTGGCCACTCAGCCTGGACTTTGTTATGAGGGGTCTACTATGCTTCCAGGTGCGGAGCCCAAGGCAAAGAGGATACCTTAATTATATAACAAAAGCAAGAAGGTTTAGAGTGCTCCACTGTGTTCAGGTGACCAGGTAGACACTGGCTTTTCTATGTGAAGGTGACTCGGAGGAGTGGACATCATGACTCCTTAGAACACACTTCCTGCTGCACCCTGGAGCAGAGGGTGCACGTCTTTCACACCCACAGGGACTATGTTTTTATTCCCATCACTCTGCCCCTTCTCGAATTTGACTCAAAGCAGCTTGAGCTGTGACACTGTCTAGTGCTTGCTGACATGGGACCCAGGGTCAGCAACTGATGAGTCCCAGAGGGTGTGCTTTCCTGGGTTTTTCTGACTTCTTCTGAAACAGCTTTAACTTTTCCCCATTTCACTTAATTCTTTCCCTTCAGTATTTTAAGCTGGTACTTTCTGAAGAGACTCAAACTGCAGATTTATATGAATCTGAAAGTATATTGGTCTGTGGGATGGACACCATCAGCATCCTCATCAAGGCTTTACCCTGAAAGCCACCTTCAGTCAGATACTGATGGAAATGATCTGAGCAGAGGCTGCAGGGCTAAATATTAGGAAGTGTGCTGGTTTGAATAAAATGGCCCCAACAGGCTCCCATATTTGAATGCTTAGTCACCAGGGAGTGGAACTGTTTGAAAGGATTAGAAGGATTAGGAGGCGTGGCCTTGTTGGAGGAAGTGTGTCACTGGGGGTGGGCTTTGAGGTTTCAAAAGTCCATGCTAGGCCCAGTCTCTCTGTCTCTGTCTCTTTCTCTCTCTGTCTACCTGCCTGTCTGCCTGCTTGCAGATCAGGATATAAAGCTCTTACCTCCAGGAACATTCCTGTCTGCATGCTGACATGCTCCCTGCTATGATGATAATGGACTAACCTCTGAAATGGTAGCTAAGCCCCCAGTTCAATGCTTTCTCCTATGAGAGCTGCGATGGTCATGCGTGTCTCTTCACAGCAATAGAACCCTGACTAACCCTGACAAGAAGCTAGAAGTGGTGGCAGAGAAGGTACAAGGTTGTGATCTGTGACTTCTTGTGATCACGCTCTAACAGAGCTCAAAGGATCCATGCTCAGGGAAAGAGGCCAGGTTCCACAGCCTCTGTTTCCATCTACTGCCCCATAGGGTCACATCCTGTGATTTACAGGACTCATTCCCACCAAGGGAGTGATACAATCCTAAGTTGGTCCTTCATGAGTCTGAAGTAGGGACACATTGTGGGTCTGACAGAAAAAAAAATGGCCTTGCGAGATAGACAGCACTTAGGGACAGATAACTTTCAGGCAGAAAAAGCTAGACAGCTAGGTGTATTGACTAATGTCCTTAATCCTGGCATTTGGGCAGCCGAGGCAGGAGGACTGCTGTGAGTTCCAGACTAGTCTAGGCAACATAGTGAGTTACAGAGCTACAGAATGTGGCCCTGTCTTGAAGAAGAAAAAGAAGGAAGAGGAGGAGGAGGGAGTGGAGGAGGAGAAGATGATGATGACGATGGAGCCTCTCTAATGCCAGGCCAAGGGGTGTTACTTGACTTTGGCAGGCAACAGTAGCCTTAGCAGAACATATTTGGACACAAGAACAACAGATTGAAAACACAGTTCACCTGGTAGTGTGCACGTTCTCCAGAGAGAAAAAAAGTGCTTTAAACACATTATTCCAACTCATTAGAATCATCTGGATGCTTCTTTATCGAGGAACCCTTCTCCTGCCCAGACTTACGAGCCAGGTTCAGAGATAAGGGCTCAGAATTCCAGACTCCTCCGGCTCCCCAGATGACTGTCTCTTGCCAAGAAGACTGTGCACATGGAACCCAGGACCTCACTACTTGCACACTGACTGGGTAATGGGGTGGGGCTTCATGTTTCTATCAGCTCCCAGGTCAGGCAGATGCTGTCCCTTCAAGGGCCACACTTGGAGTAGAAAAGTGATAAAGGTTTGTGCTCATCGATTGTTCTTTGCTATAGAAAAGTAAAAGCAAGCAAACAAAAACCCCTCAATTAAAACAAGAATATATCCACCCACCTAATGAATCAGACTCTCTGGAGGTGAGGTCTTGATGCTGGGGCATGGTTGAAAGAAAAGATTTCTCGAGCACTAGAGTACTTGAGAGTCACAATCCTGGAGCTCTGCAAGGTAGGTGTATCTCTCATCACAAGACTGTCAGGAATGGTCCCATGATTCAGCACTGAGCCCAAGTGTGGGTGGGGCCGGCAAACTGAGTGGTGAGCTGGACATCCCTAAGCGTGGTGTAGGCTGCATAGGTCTAAGGAGATACTTAAACAATGATGGGAGGCTGACAGTCACAGAGCTGTCTTACAGCAGGACACCATGTGATCATTCAAACAGTAAGGAACTAGATCACCCTGGGACCAACAGAGCCATCTGGACAACTGTCCCTTGCTTCATTACAATGGCATCTCTCTGCCACTAGCTTTGTAGGATTGCCTGCTGCCATCACGGATCTGATGCCATGTCCCATCCAAAAGTCCTATATAAGGAGAAAAGGGGAGTAAATGCTGCTAGGAAAATCTTGATTCATTCTCGGAATTCCCCTCATTTTCCGTGCCTTGATTCATGAGTAATGCTCCCCTCTGCTCAAGCTGCCCATAAAATGAGCTCCCCAGAATCCCGGTGACACCTTCACTCTAGGGACCCGCACTCAAATCTTGAGTGCAAAGTTGTGTTTTGAAATAAATTTCTAGTTATTTCCCTCATTCCGTGACAGCGACACAAACCTGAAAGCACTGCATAGAGGTCTCCTCCTATTCCACTCCAGAGATCTTCCCAGGCTTTACCACTGACCTTTATTACCCTCCACCAACAGCTGGTGCTCAGAAATATTCCCACTGCATGAGACCGGAGAGTGCTGGGAAACACCACCCCACTCTGCACCCTCCCCCAACCCTCTCAGAGAAAACATGAGAGGATGTGTCTCTGGGTTTCCTCAGGTCATAAAAGCCAAAGGCAAGATGGCAGCATGCCCTAAGTCAGTCCCATGTATGGCTGGTGCTGCATACTAATGAAGTGCGGGTGCTGAGACAGGGGAATGGGCATGCTTGCTCAACAGTAGCAATCCACAGCTGCTTTGGTTCTGATGACTAATCCTGGGGGGGGGGGGCGCACGCGGGGAGGCCTCAACAGTATCAAAGAGAAATCTTTGTAATGGACCTATAAGGTCCCAAGTGCAAGCCTGAACTTTCCAGAATGGTCACAGTCCCCACATGAGTCATGCTGAACTAGCCTCATAGACAAGTTGGGTAGGACGAGAGGATCAAGTCTCTTTTCAGTTAGTTCTCTATGCCCAACGCTCCTAGATGGGCTGAGCATGCTCAGGGAGGAGCCTCCTAGTGGGAGTTAGAAGACAGTGGAGTTAAGCAGCGGAACCAGGGGAGTGGAGAGAGGCTGAGACTGTGAACGCTCTGCAGGACCTAGGCCTGGCTTCTTGGCTGGCTTTTGATCTCCATGGTCCCTTCCAAGCCTTCATTTCCAAAAAGGCTGATCAAGCAGACCATTGGCTGTGGGTGGATGTTTCCTGTCCACGCCTTCCCCAAGCCAGAGGGACAGCCTTCTCTCTGTAATTGGAATAGACTCACCCAACTTGCAGCACCCCTGCCTCTCCACCCTGTGGGGCAGAGCCGTGACTTTGTTATCCCTGGGTAGTTGGCTAGATTTCCAGGAGCAAACCGATTTTCCTCTTGTGGAGCAGGTCTTAAGTTCAATTACAGAGCTGTTGGTTACTAGAAAGGTATGTGTGCCATTGGGGCACACAGGGTTATCATGCCATGCGGGCCATTGTAGTTCATAGGCCTCATAGTTGAAGCTTGCATGTGCCTTCAGGCGTCATGAAAGCTAGTCCCCAGGGAAGAGGTATTCAGGTCAGTTCCAGCCCACGGTCTGGCTGGCCACAGGCCTAACCTTCCAAACAAGAATCCGAGGACTTTTCCTTGTGTTCTGATTCAGTCTGTATGGGTGGACTCTGCTATCACAGCCTCTGTGGACCTTCAGGAAACCCAAGGATACTTGGTGATCTCCACTTATCCCTCTTGGTATATACAGTCTAGGGCTCAGATGTTCACATCATACCAGTGCCTGCCTAGGCCTCCAAGTCCTCCAGGCTTGGGTGGTGAGGTATAGCTACCGGAAGAAGAAGCCTGAGCAAAGAGGTGTGTGTGGCTGTCAATCATATAATGGGGACAGGTAGAGTCATTGTGGAATCACTCGCCTATTAATGCTGCAGCCACGAGACAGCCATGCACCCAATCAGCTCCATGCTCACTTCTCTACAGTGGACTCAAGTCACCAGCCAGAGTTACAGGAGAGTCACCTGTACTTGCTGGACTAGTGGCACTGGCCAGCTCTGCCTACCTAGCCTTGGGAAACCCCACTAAACACATTCTAGATACCAGATGCTACTGGGCTTGCTTAGGCACCTGCACCCAACAGCTGAGCTATACACCTAGGAAGGAGCAAACTGCACTGGACCTGTTCATGTTTGCCATTCTTGTTACTGCTCCAAATTCACAATGGAAACGGATGAAACGGAAGCACTCACAGAGAGTGCTTGAAGTTTTCATGCAAACTAAGTGGGCAGATTCAAAACCGAGTTACTAGAAAACACTGTGGAATTGGGAGCGGATGAGATAATAAAATACTGGGAAGCAAACCAGAAACCTGGATGGATTTTTTAATTGAAATATGCTTTGCATATGCCTTTAAGTTCCTGCATCATTTCAACAAATCCATTCTAGAAACCACAGAAGATTCTTTACACAGAGGTTCATGCAAAAACGATAGTGGAGTACCCCAACCACTAGATCTATATACAGATAGGAGGTCTTGAGTCACCCCAAAAGACTGATGGTAACATCGACGCTTACCAGCTCTCTGCTAAATAGTCTGTGTAAAGTGTTGAGGTAGCTTTGATTTCTGCTCTAGTATTTTTGAGAGAGGGTCTCATTATATGGCCCAGGCTGGTCTCAAACTCAGGATTTTCCTGCTTTTACTTCCTTACAGGTATGTGTCACCAGGTTGCTTTGATTTCTTTTGTTTGTCTTGTTTTGGGACAACTACATAGGTCTCACTATATAGCCCTGGCTGTCCCGGAACTCACTATGAAGACCAAGTTGGTCTTCAACTCAGAACTCCACCCACTTCTGCCTTTCAAGTGCTGGGATTAAAGGCATGCACGCACCCCCTCCACCTGGCTAGTTTTGGTTTCTGATCCTTGCTTTAGGCGACACTTTGGGATGTGCCACTGTAGACTCTGATCCAATCATCTTTGGGATGGGCTGACTTGTCAGATGTTTGCAGAGTATTGCTAGTTACAGAAAGGCTTATGGTAGACAGCCGATCTCCACTGAACACAGACAGATTGGATGCTCGACGGCACTTCACTGTTGGTACACAGCCGATCTCCACTGAACACAGATTGGATGCTCGACGGCACTTCACTTACTAGGCATGCTGCTACCCAGTTGCTTTCTCTTGTCCTTGTATTGGGCAAACTGAGCTAGAAGCCCACTGGCAAGGGCTGTACAGCTGGCAGGGAAGGCCCCAGGCTACAGAACAGGGGGAAATGTGAGGGCATCCGGGGGCAACAGGCACAGGCCTGTCCCAGATCTCCTTAAATCCAAAAAGTCCAAAATGACTCAGAGTGGAATTTAAGACACTCAGCAAGGAAAAGCGAATATTTGAGGCCAGAGCAGGGAGGGGGCTGTGTTCTTGGAACCCCATGACTGGGATGTGAATGGCCGCTGGGGTAAGGCTGGCCTGGAGGATGATGAAGAAGGAAAAATGGGCGAGAGACGACTTGGAGCTCAGGAAGGTGGAGACAGCAAACTGCTTCGGGGAAGGTCCTCATCGGGAGAGGCTTCTAGATGGCGTCTCAGTTTTTAAAAGGTCAATAGGGTCCTTGCTTGGATAACCCAAATTCAGAGTGCCTAGCTCTTAGTTTAGTTTTTGTTTTTTTTTTTGATGTATCCCTGACAGGCCTTGCACTCACAATAATTCTGTTCACCCTTCAATGCCAGGCCTCTGGGTATACATTGCCATGGCCGGCAAATGTGGCTGATTTAGATTTATTTATTTTAATGTGTGTAAGAATTTTGCCTGAGTGTATATCTGTGCACCATGTGTGTGTCTGGTGCCTGTGGAGGTCAGAAGACAGGGATGGGTACTCTAGAAGTGGAGTTACAGACAGTTGTGAGCTGCCATGTGGGTGCTACTGTCCAGGATAGTGGTTCATTAACAGTTATGCAGGCAAAAACACTCTTACACATAAGATAAATAAGTTTGTATTGGCCATACTCACCAGTCCTGGGCACTTAGGCCAGTAGTCCCAGCACTTAAAGGCTGTACAGCTCTCCCCAAATGAGGCAGCCAAGATTGGGAGTGGCTGCATGCAACAGCTGTAGCATTTGACTAGCATCCTATGGGCTTTACAGCTGCGGCCACAGCTGTCTTGGAGCAACTGTCTGCACCTCGTGGGGTCACAGGGCCCTCTTTTGTACAGCGAGGAAACTGAGCTGACACTGTATCCCAGGCCACCACTCTTCATCCCTCACGCTGCCAAGTGGAGAGGGAGGGGGGACGGGATAGATGCTAGGTTACAGGCACACTTCAGAAGCAGTTTTTTAAAAACTGAAGATCATCTGGGCCTGATGGTACAAGCCTGTGATCTAAGTAAGCTACCTTTGGGAAGTTGAGGCAGGAGGATGGCAAGTTCGAAACCTGAGCTACAAAACAAGTTCAAGGCCAGCCTGGACAACTTAGTGAGACCCTGCCTTCAAATTTAAAAGTACTTTTTGTACCAGCAACATCAAGTTTATTCATTTTCCCCTTATATCTAAACATTAAGCTTCCCTCACTCTGTGGAGCCCCCAAACCAAGCCTCTTTTCTAGGGAGCACACACATTCAGTTCTGAGGAGTAGGCTGTCAGCTGGGCTGGGGTGTACTTTGTAGCTGATGGCACCCATGTGTCTTGTCTCAGCTATAGACAAAGGCCCAGAAAAGGTCTCGGCATTGAGAGTGCCAGCGTTCTCTGGCTCCGACTGCTGCACAGCCGCAGTCACACTCTGCCGTCTGAGCTCTCAACCACCCGATGCCATTGTCTCTGCTCTGCTCTTTCTGGCCAACTAGAAACTGGAAGTTACAGTGGGCAAGCTGGCCCTGGACAGTCCCGCATTAACATCTGGGCTGCTGCTGAGCCTTGCAGCCTGTAGGCTCTGCAGCACCTGCCTTACATATTCCTTTTTGCTCTGTGACCCAGGGCTGTTCGTGACCTGGAACTGGGAGGACCATAGTTGGCAGGGCTGGTAGAAAGCAAATACATATTTTAAAGGGGCTGGGGACAGAGCTCAGTTGTAGAGCGCTTGCCTAAGGTATGAGGTCCTAGGTTAAGGATTTCGCAGTACTGGGGGTTCTCAGTTCTGAAAATAAAATCTTGAGAGAAGATACACTCTCCCACATGATTCATATACTTTCCCCACTAAAAGCAGAATTCTAAAAACTACATCCCAGGTAATTCAGAGGCCTGGTTACTTGGGGGTGCTTAATCAAGGTTTTACTGCGTTTCCAGTTATGTGAGTTACGCAGTGGTTTGCATATGCAGTTACTTCTTAAGTGACTTCTGTTCCCCGACCTCATATGTGTTTCATTAAAATTGAACACCCTGAAATGAAGGAAGGAGCGTGGTGCGGAATGCCTCCACCTGGCCACAGCTCTAGGGAAACGGCAGTCAAGGTGATTAAAGGCTCAGCCCGGGAGTGTCAGCTGCCCTGCTTGGGAGGCAGGAAGTGTAGTTCGCCCAGACTGCAGAGCTCTTCGAGCCTGCAAGGCATTTCTGGATTATCTCACTTTCTCTGGGGCAGGTGAGTTTGGTGTCAAAATCTGCCCCCACCTCAGATCCCTCCTGGTAGTGACTACATTTTAACTTTTGCTAGCTAAGTAATGGAAGAGATGTCTCCTGTGCTCTCAAAATGTTGTGCACCGGGCCTCGGGTATATGCTGAGGCCCTGAAGAAACCAGCAGTCCTTGAATGATCATGTTTACTTGGAGGTACTTCCCCGGCAAGCCCAACGTGGCATCTTATTGCGAAGTGAGCAAAGGTCTGCGGATATAAAGCCATGTATAGTTGGTCCTGCATCCCTATCCTGCCTGAGGTCTAGTGGAGGAAGCTAAAGGAGGCAGGATTCAGAGACCAGCCTGGCGGGGCAGCCCTGGTACAGGGATCATAAGAAGGGTTATCTGGTGAAGAAATGGACAGAGGGCTACACCTCACCAAGCTGTCCTGGAACCCACAGCTGCAGGACAGATGGCTGGCTCCTGCCCTTGCTTCTTCTTGAGGAGCCAGATGGGGGAATCCCATGGTTTCCAGCTGGTAAGCAGCTGTAGAAACCCTTTCCCCAGGCCAACCTTGTGGCACTAAGGTCGCTCCTGCGAGCACCCAACCTCTGTTCAAGAAGAGAAATAAATATCTATCACCGTCGGTCTAGCTCCGGGAGCTCCGCCTTTATCCGGCCTCATGTTCCTGGTCCCATGTTTACTTCAGTTTGGGAAGGTGCATATGGTCACCTTCTTTTATCAAGAAAATAAAAAGAGGAAAGGGACAATTGCAAACGTCCAGGGAAAGGTTGGAAAGCCAGAAAGTAGACAAGGAAGAAAGAAAGAAGGAAGAAGGGAGGAAGGAAGGGAAGGAGAGAGGGAGGGAGGGAGGCAGGGATGCAGGAAGGCAGGAAGGCAGGTGAAGGGAAACTGATTTCCTCCTGAACGAGGGAGGATGAATTGAGATGAGTTGTTGTTGTTGTTGTTTGTTTTTGAGGCAGGGTCTCCCTATGGAGCCAAGGCTAATTTCATCCTAGATCTCCCTACCTCAGGCTTCCCAGTGCTGGGATTATAGATGTATGTATGCCCTGCACTTGGCTCTGGGGGAATTTTTTTTTTCCCACCAGTGTATGAGTGTATGTATGCTTGTTTCAAGTGTGTCAGCGTTTACATGTGCAAGTGTGCATGCATATGTGTGTAGGACTGAAGTTGATTCTGAGTGCCGTCTTCTATTGGTCTCTCTCTAAAGCTGGAGCTCTCCAATTCCAGGTAGCCAGCTTGGAATCTGCTGTCTGCCTCCCAGGTGCTAGGGTTGCCGATGGCTCCCATGACTGCTCAACTTTAACTTGGGTTTGGGGATCTGAACTCTAGTCCTCAAGTTGCAATAGCAAATGATTTATCCACTGAGCCATCTCCCTAGCTCCCCACCCCCCGAGGTAACTTTGAATGAAAGCGCTGAAATGCACAAGGCACAAGTCCCAGACAACAAATACGCTCCCTGGGCAGGACACTTAGGAAATGTGGCTGCAGTGGCCACTGGTGGCTTCCTGTGCTCCTGTACAATGTCATACGTTCTTTTCAAATGATGATCAGGATGTGAGAGTGTTAGCAGAAGATGGCAGAGTGGGCTGGGGCCAGCTGACTGCAGGTGACATCACATTTCCACCTATGGCCAAAAGTCCGCGTTCCAACAAGGCTGTGAAGCCTGTGAGTAAATACTGTCTGATCTTGTGTAGGGTTGGAGAGGAATAGGTGGGGAGAGGGCAAGGATGATGCCTAGGTCAACTCAGTGAACCCCCGCACAGCTCCAGCAATTTCTCATTAGTTATCAAACTGCGTGGTTGGGTATGGGTCACTTGCCTCTCCTAGACTACAAGCCCCTCACAGGACCTGAGTTGTTTTTATTTCCGGATGTTGCTCCTGCTGCCATCATTACTACTGTTGCTACTAGCCTTTCCACCAAGGCTACTAACAAGGAAGGATCAGCAAATATACAGAACACACACAAAGGAGTCTCCTGTTGGACATTCACCCCCTTATGGCTCTTGTGGTTTGAATGAGAAACGTCCCCCATAGGCTCCCTTATCCGAACACCTGGTCCTCTCTCTCTCTCTCTCTCTCTCTCTCTCTGTGTGTGTGTGTGTGTGTTTTCTGTGCACAACTGAGATGTGATCTCTTAGCTTCCTGCCCCCTGCCACCCACATCCATACCTCCCAGGCCATTATGGACTCTCCTGGAACTGTAGCCCAAGATAAACTTTCTCTTCTCTAAGTTGCTTTCGGTAGTGGCATTTTATCACAGCAACAAAAAAGTAACTAATACAGCCCTCTTTTACAGTTCCCTCTCTCCCCATGAAGTGTTCCTCTCCTTGTTGGTTAACCTTATTTGCTACCCCAGGTGAACTGGCTCAGAGGTGGGTCCTTCCAAAGGCCAGCTGAGACTTTGTCTACACATGCTTGACTTAGTTGCTTTGTAAACATGGGTCCTGAATGCCCCTGTGCATTCTCTCGTGCAGAAGGAAAACCAAGACAGCTTTGTCTATAGACAGGAAGGGGTAAAGAAGCTAGGAGCATATGGCCCCTGAGCATATTGAGGAAATAATTGGTCACCAAGCTTTCCTGGCTCCAGTCTCTGGAGAGCGCCCCCCGGCCCTCCGCTTTGGTGAATTTCCTGCTTTTAAGACCCATAACAAACCTCTGTGTCCGTATAATAAATGGCATTTTCAGCTTAAGCTGGTTTGAGTCCCGATGCTCTATACTTGCAGAGAAAAGCTTCTTAACGAATACAATACATGTGTCATCACCCTGGCTCTCAGCAGGCATCACTAATCAATCACAGCAGCCGTCCTGCTAAGCCTCAGAATCCTTCATCTGGCAGTCACTACCAATTGAGTTAAGTTAGCAGGCAAGTTAAAAACCAAATAAAAACCTCCATAAACTACTGACTAGTCCAGAGTCTGCAGTGAGTGAGAGGACAGAGGGTACAGCAGAACCACATGGGAGGGAGAGATTCAATCTGATGGGCCCTTCTAAGTGTGGAATTCAGTGATGGACAGGGTACACATCAGGGCTGAGGGAGACACCAGAGGCGGGTATGGGTCACTGCACTCTTTGGGAATGGGCCTAGAATTCACCTCAATGTCTCTCAGCCACATTTTACCAAGCTGACTCTAGATCTTGGGACGTTTTCTTACTGTTGTTTAGGATCTAGATTCTAGAAGGATCCACTTGAAAACGGATACAAACGCAAGAGCTGGCTTGGCCAGAGCTTCACTGATGGTTCTCTTTCTGCTTCCCAGTTTCTGTGGGGCTTGGGGAAGAGCCAAACCATTCGGGTCGTCTTGGGTTTCCAGGCTTGGCTCTGTAACCAGTGTTCCCTCTCTAGCAGAGGCTGTGTTTTGACTACCCAGAATCCACTCCACCTTCTATCCTTAGTTCCTGATTGTGTTTTGTGAAACCTGGTTTTCCATACCTGGTTCTAGGGTGAAGCATGTGACTGGGTAAAAGCAATGAGTTCCATTCTCTTTCTACAGGAGTTGGTTCAGAGACAGACATGTGACCTTAAATAGCCAATCAGGATCGGCCACAGCTACCCCGCCCCCACTCCCCAAGGTTTGGTTTTAAACAACCCTGCAAGTAGTGTTCCCCCACCCCTACAGGACTTGAATGGGAGAGGCTAGGAGGTTGTCTCTGATGCTGTCTGTTACCATCTTTGTGGAGCACAGAGTGAAAGCGATCCATCCACGTGTAAAGCAGAGCTGGGAGGCAGCCACACCAGAATGCTGAACCTGCTGCCCCGGTAGCCAAGTCTGGCCTTGATGGATGGGATCATCGCATTCTATAGCCCGCACCATTTTGTTTTGCTTTCTCTTGCATGCAAAAACAGCCTGTTATACTCTGACTCAGTTACCTCATCGGTAAAATGGCGTTTGTAACAATTTCCTTTGCATGGGACTTTGGCCAAGAATAACCGAGTGCCTACAGTTGCACTCCAGTGAATGGGTTTAGGATGAGGTATCTGTGTCCTCCAAACAAAAGAAATTCGAGGTTTGTTTTCTCATCCTTCACACAATTTATTCTAGCCTAGTGCCTGACACATAGGAGGTGCTTAATAAATAAATAATATGGGTGCAAACACAGGTATAGACACAAACACCTCCAGTGGTCCATACTACCTTCCCTGTAGGCTCTTCCTAGCAACCCATACCTAGAGCCAGCCCAATGGAGCCCGCCTTGTATATTGCATTGAAGTGGGCTTCCTGTCTGACCTTAAACCTGGCCACCTCCCAGTATCACGTCCCCTCAATACCTTTGAGAACCCCCATGCCTGCCTGCCCGGTCTGCCCTACCAGGAGCTCAGGAGAGGTTTCAGGGTGACAGATTCAGCTGAGAGACTGGGTGTGGCTACTTTATTGTGGTTCCCAACGTTAAACCCATAGAGCATTCCCACTTAACTGCTTCTGCAGGGTAGGGTAGGGAGAGAGGTCAGGTATTCCTGGCAGGGTCCTCTGAATTGGCTGCTTGGATAAAGAAGCTGTTTGTCACCCCCCCACCACCCATTCATCCATATGCATCCATCAGCCTTCCTCCACCCGCTAGGACAGGTACCAAGGCTCCATCACCCCAGTAGAGCAAATATCATTCATCACCTAGGGGAAACATAATAAAAGACAACCAGTGCTTCCCCAGAGCTACTTCTGAACACATTTCACCTAAGGTTATCCCCATCGCCTTTGACCTGCTAGCTGTAGCCTTGGCAAGTGTCTTTTCAAAAGGCTGAGCCCAGCACCATCCCAGGAGAAGGACCAAGTGACCAAGTGTGAGCATGAGCGCGCATGGGTGTACACACACACACACACACACACACACACACACACACACACCTCCCCCCCCCCACCACCACAGATTTGGCAAGACATTTCCCTTGTTGCCTCCCTTCTCTCCTTTCCATCAGCACACTCCCCCTGGGACGTGGGTTTGGGGGAGTTGGATGCTATCTCCCAGGTTTTTCTCATCAGGCTCTCCCTTTCCCTGTTCCGCCAGCGTCAGCAGATTAGTGTTGGAAATCATTTACGTGGAAGAAGGTGATTCTACAGTTCAGCCTGCATGCTTGACAATTAGCTAAATAAACTGCTCGGGGTCACTTGGAGTAACAATTCACAGACTTTCCCGTGACAGGCAAAAGTTAAGCCCCCCCTCAGTGAGAGGGACCTCCCCATGGGTTGAGGAGGAGGCTGGTTTTCGCTGGAGGAAAATTCTAGGCATCTTATTATTCACTCGCTCCCTTCCAGTTCTGACCTTAAGAGTACTCTTAACCTTCCTCCTCGAGCTTGCTAATGGGGAAATAAATCTTGGGAGAGTATCTTAAATTCTTCTTTATCACAGACTGTATCACCGAGATAATAAGACCAGCCTTCAGAGTAACCATTAAGCCACAAAAGGTGTGGTCATCATTTATGATTTTTTTAGCCTTAATTGCTAGACAGACACTTTAAGTGGGAAGTCTGTCTAATGAGCCCAGTCATTAAAACATCAAAAACTGTTATCTGGGGTTTCTATTTTAGTTAGACATTACATTATTTTAATAAGGGGGCCGCATTTCTTGTCACAGGGTTTGGTAATGGAGGCGGAAGCAACCCCGTGGGGAATGGGGGAGGGAAGTCAGGCTTGCCTTTGGAAAACAAGGTCACAAATCAAGCTGGAGCCCTAGGAGGAGGAAACAGCAGAGGGAGAAGGTCCCTGCCTAGAGGCCTGGAGGGCTGGAACCATCCCAGTCCTGCTGGGGACTAGGGAAGGCCAGTGGTCCTGGGGGCTCTGGCTTTCTTGTCCATCATGTACAGTGTCCTTGACCGTCATCGACTCCTCTTTGCTGCCTTGGACAGATCCAGTGAGCAGATGCCTCCTAGGCCCTGGCCTCTCTGAATGAACCATCTGAATGAACTCAACCCTCCTGCCCAGCAATCCTTCATCAGGCTCCAACAACCACCATCAGCTCCAGAGTCCATCCTTAGCCTTTGCGGGTGGAATACCCAAGATTTTGGTAATCTTTGCTCTTCTTTATTGATCCAGACTAGTATTGTCCATAAGAAAGAGGATGTGAGCCCAAATATGTGAGTAGTCACATTAAAGAAGTAAGAATAAACATGGAAATTTAAAGTTACCTTATTTTACTTAAACCAATAGACCCAAAATATCATTACAATATGTAATCAATAGTTTAAATTTGATTATAAGCTCATTTACTTCTCTTCCCATCCTAAGTCTTACATCTTTTCTCACTTTGGAACGGACACATCCTCAGAGCACACCTATGCTTTGCTTTTCCACATCAATAACCATCAATGAACATTTACTTCGTGCCAGGCTCTGATCGTTACAGTTAACATGTGTGATCTCATCACTGAGCTACTACTGCCCAGATCACAGATGAGGAAACTGAGGCACGGAGAGGTTAAGCAACTTGTCTGGAGCCGTAGGTGCTCCCAGGCAGAAGAGGACGCACTGCAGGCCTGGACTCGGGATGCATTTGATGTCAAGCTGTTGGTCAATCACTAAGTTTAGCTCAGCTCTAAGTAACCGATGGCCTTGGTGGCTGCTGCAACACTCTGGGAAAGGCTGAAGAAGCAGGCTCAGCACCGCCCCCCTCCCCCAGTAGTTCATTGCCTTGGCTTTGAGCCCATTCCCTGGACAGGAATCCTCATTGCCTCTTGGCCTCTGGCCTTCAGAAAGGCCCAGAGCTGCCTTATGCCCTGGAGGATGCAGACCGTGCACCCCCTTTAAGGGAGCTTGCAGCTTCATAAGTGGCGAAGGAGATGAGGCAGGAGGGCGACAGCCCAGAGAGTCTCTGTAGATGCCAGCTTGGCAGGCAGCCATGTAAAGCTGGTCCCTCCAAGAGAGGGTCAACTGCCATAGAGACAGAGGCCAGACGCCTGCTGTGAGAAGGGAGGATTAGAAGGGGTAAGCTGTACGGGCAAGAAAGTGAGAACAACGTTAAAGCAGAAGATCTGAGACCACTGTCTAGGCAGGGGAGTCAGGTGGGGAGGGCAGGTAGGGTGTGGGGGTGTGGGGGTGTGGGAGTGTAGGGGGTGTGGGGGTGTGGGAGTGTAGGGGGTGTGGGGGTGTGGGGGTATAGGGGTGTGGGGGTGTGGGAGGGGTGGGGGTGTGTGGGGTGTGGGGGTGTGGGGGTGTAGGGGTGTGAGGGTGTGGGGATGTAGGGGGTGTGGGGGTGTGGGGGGTGGGAAGAGGCAGGAGGAGAACTTTGTAGGCTTTGCTCACCAGCTGATGGTAGCGATGGTTTCCAAGGAATCTCCATGAGCCAGAACCTATCAAACTACACTTGAAATGCAGAGGTTTATTGTACATCAATTATGTCTATAAAACTGCTTCAAACTGCAGAGATGGGCGGCCACCAGCTTGGAACAAAGCCATTCTGGCCTTGGGGAGGGACAGGGAAGGGGTTTTGGAGCAGTGGGGGATGGGATCTCCTTGGACTCCCACCTTCATACAGCAGGGACTGGGAGCTGGGGGAGGTGGGGAGGGGGAGACCAGGAATCAGTTACATAAGGCAGCCCTGCAGAAACCAGCGAAACCCAGCAAGTGTCAGACTGCCCGGAACTATCTGCTGGGTGAAGGTGATTTAATTGGCATCAGAGCTTCAGCTGAACCAGGAAAGGAGGGGGAATCTAAATAGCAGGATACCACAGTTCACCTAAGGGGTAGAGCCAGGAAGGGGAGGGGGAGGATGTAGGGAGGAACCTCGCACAGAAGAAGGGCGGAGGCCAGGGCAGAAGAGGGAGGAGGCGGTGGAGATGGGTTAGGCAAGACGGAGGCAGGCGGAGGCGGGCAGAAATGGCTGGAAGGGACTGAGAAAGGAGGAGTGGAAGAAGGGAGGAGAGGAGAGGTGGAAAAGTCACCGAGGGGGAGAGGAGGGGGAACCGACACAGGGAGTCCAGAGGTTGCCCCTGGATCCCTAGGGAGGATTCCTATGGGTGGCTGGCACCCTCCACATGGCAGAGAAAAGAGAGAGCTGGGGGGGGGGGAAGTCTTTCCTAGAATGAGGCTGGCAGAAGCCACTCGGGAGATCCAAGGTGGCGAGTTCCTCTTGTGTGGGAACCCTCCTGACAGGTCCCCTCTTCACTGAGGGGGAAGTAGGTTCATCCAAGAACAGTTTGTGGTCATAAGTTTGGCTCAGGTACCCAGAGAGTCTAGCCCAGGACCACAGGTACTCAGGAGAGTCAAGGGCTAACCTGGACCCAGCAGCCACTATGAGAAAAACCGTAGCTGGCTGAGCTGTCTTGTTAGTTCCTATCTCCCTTGTTCTCAGTAGACCCCCAGGATTCACTTTCATGCCTAGCCTCATCCCTCAAATATTTGACAGAGCCTGGGAAATTCCAGCAGGATGATTCCTTTGAGTGGTGGCTGGAGCTGGGGCGTGAAGTGACGCTCATGGTCACAGGTGTCTGACTTAGAGCCCTGGTGCCTTTCTCTGTGCGCTATGTCTGGGTGCCCTAGGGATGAAAAGTCCAGCAGCAGGGACTGGAGAAGGACCTGGCGTTTTCTTCTTCGGGGAAGATGGAATAGGAAGATGAAAGTGTTTGCAGTACGGAGTGGAGGCAGGAGGCTGTCTAGAAAGGTGAGGTCAGAGGCATCAGAAACCCAGCAGAAAGGGGAGGACAGAGGCAGGGAGGAAGGAAGGTGCAGGAGGCCTGGGATGGTGAGCTAGCACCTGTGGGAAATCTCCTGGGGTTAGGCTCAGGGGCACCCAGGGGTCTGCCTCTCCAAGCTTGCTTTCTTGGACTGACTGGATGGTAGGAAGGGTCCTCTTTTGTCCGTCTCGGTGCTCTGCCTTGAGTGCCTCAGGGACATGGACCTGTGAACTACAGGACCCAGTAAATACCCGGGTAAAATAGAAGGGAGAGGGGAGGGCGCAAGGGTGGATACAGCCAGGCAGGCCTGTGCCCAGTGGGACACCTTTTTAGAGGGTACTGGAGTGAGTAGGCTTTCTGGAGAGGAAGGGGGTACAGCGCACACTGGGGTGTCTCAGGCTGGAGGAGGGGGAGGAGAACAGTCCCCAGCGGGTCCACCACTGGGAACCTGGCCATGGGGAGAGGGAGTGAGCTGTCAGGGGGCCAAGGGGAGAAAGAAAAGGGGAGGGAAGGCAAGTCGTGTGGTCCTCCCAACAGAGGGGCCTCTGCCAGCCCCGACCATCCTTGGTTTTGCAATGTGCATGGCCTCCCTGGAGCCTGCCCCTTTCTAGAACTGGAAAGATCCGAGGCAACTTCTGTCCTGAAAAGCAGCGCTTATGAAAATACTTTTGGTGACACGGTTCAGTCAGTAAGCGCGCTGGCTTGCCATGCAAGCCAGACAACCTGAGATGGATCCTTGGGAGACCTCTGACTTCCACACTCACTTACAAAAACAACAGCAACAGCAACAACAGCAACAACAACAACAACCCCCAAAAAACAAAGAGCAAAGATGAACTAAAGGGTGAGATATAGAATTTGTAAGCAGAATAATCACTTATGTGTTGCATCAAACGAACAGGCAAAACAGCTCTGGCACAGGAAGACCAGTGGAAGAGAAGATATATGGCAGGCTGTTTGAGGCCGTGCCTGGGAGGGGGGGAGCAGGCCTGGGAGGGGGGGAGCAGGCCTGGGAGGGGGGGAGCAGGGCTTATAGCATGCTTTATTGTTAGTGGACTCAAATAAACGTAGCTTACAAAAAGGGGAAAACATACTGCACAGTTTTCAGAAGACCTTCCTAGTGAAGTTGAACTCACAGCAGCCCTGTGCTCATAAATCCTTCTCTACCTTTCCCCCAACCTGGGGAGCCCAGAATTTTCCCCTAGCAGGGACAATCCTCAAAGAAACTTGTACGAGTAAAGGGACTCAGTCAGTATGGAATGGGAATGGGAGAAGGACCCACTCAACAGTGAGGAAACCGAGGCACAGTGAGGTGAAGTAACTTGACACAGTCTCA
>CABHPQ010165407.1:46109-56846 GCA_902168405.1 Peromyscus aztecus | reverse complement strand
AGAAAAGAAAAGAAAAAAGAAAAAAAAACCAACAAACCACCACAGTCTTGGTTCCCATTTTGGCAGATGTTGTGGTCTACATGCTCGGCTTTAAGGTCAGAATGGTGCCTCCAACATGGTGCCAGATGTCCTAGGGTCTGGGAACCTGTTATACAATCTCAATAGACAGAGAAAGAAACATATTCCACAAAAAAACCGAATTCAAGAAATTTCTCTCTACCAATACAGCTCCACAGAAACATCAGAAGGAAAACTTCAGTCTACAGAGGTTAACCACACCCAAGAAAATACAAGGAATAGATAATCCCAGTCCAGAAAATCAAAAGATGAGGGAAACCCACATTATGACACTATAATAACAGAAATCAATAAACATTGCTTATTGATAACTCTCAGTATCAATTCCCCAATAAAAAGACACAGGCTGACAGGTTTAGAAAACCCTAAAACACCACTTATTTCCCAGGATAGGAGTGAGCAAGCCCACCATATTGATGTAATTACTAAGGCCACTCCACGTAGATAAAAGGAAGATTTATTTAGTGGGTAACTTACAAATGAAGGGATAGGTAGGTGGTGGGTTCTGGAAAAGATGCAGCGCAGTCCGGCGGTGTTCTCTGGAGAACCCTCCTCCATCTACCTCTCGCGTCCAGGTCCAAGCAAGAAGAGAGCGCTGCGTGTCCTGATCTCAGGTCTTCAGGCCCTCCCTTGGCCCCGCCTTGTAGGCGTGATAGTTACAGAAGCCTTAATGGGGGTTGGAACTTCCAGACCAAAGCTGGAATGGCTACCCACTACACCACCAAAGACACTTGTTCTGATATTCATTCTTTGCCACCCAAAGATTAACACAGAGCATCTATCCCTTGGATGACAGGAGCATCTGTTGTTCTAATGAGGTGACTCTTGCTGGGCTCCGGGATGGCACAGATGAACAGGAAGACCAAACCATGAATATAAGTTGGGATTTTCAGTGACACATCCTCACCTTCAAGAACAAGAGAAGTGTTAAGGATTTTGTTAATAAAAGATTATGTCCTCATGATGGAGCCTACATAAAAATACCTGGACTATGGAGTTCAGGGTTGACCAGCAGATGGCTGAGTGCATGGGGATGCTAGAAGGGTGGTGAGCCAGGGAGAGCAGGGGAGCTTCTAGTCCCTTGCTCTGTGTTTTGTTCTGTGCCCAGCTTCTGCCTGGCTCTCCATCTGTAGCCTTGGCAGTCTCCTCTGCAGTGAACTAGTAACTACTAGCAAACTGGTTTTTCTAAACTCTGTGAGCATGGTAGAAAAGAGTCAAACCCAGGGTGGAGATGGTGGGAACCTACTTCCAATTTATAACAGTTGTACAGAGAATCTGGTGTTGTGGAATATTAGTTGAAGATGGGTTACATTCATTCATGCTGTGGAACATTTGTTTAATGATGCAAAGATGTGTTGCATTCTTTTATGTTGCATCTGTTTAACTCTGTGCAGCTGTGTTACTTTGTCTCTCTAAAACACCTGATGGTCTAATAAAGAGCTGAACGGCCAATAGTGAGGCAGGAGAAAGGATAGGTGGGGCTGGCAGGCAGAGAGAATATATAGAAGGAGAAATCTGGGAGGAGAAAGAGGAAGGAGCAAGAGAAGGAGGAGGACTCCAGGGGCCAGCCATCCAGCTACACAGCAAGACATGGAGTAAGAAGAAAGGCCTATAGACTAGAGAAAGGTAAACGCCCAGAGGCAAAAGGTAGATGGGACAATTTAAGTTAAGAAAAGCTGGCTGGAAACAAGCCAAGCTAAGGCTGGGCATTCATAAGTAAGAATAAATCTCTGTGTATTTATTTGGGAACTGGGTGGTTGCTCCCCAAAGAGCAAAGAGTTAAAAAAAAAAAAACCCAACTACAATCTGGAGGCCTGGATTTGCAGTTGGGGTCTGAAGTGGGAAGGAGTCTTCTGGGTGTACCCTTAGTGGGGAGACCTGATGCCACTCCCAAGTGTGTCAGAACACACTTTGATGGTAGGCATGAGTTGGTCTTCCTGGGGAATGGCTTGAGGTACAGAAATTCCTCTCACCCCCATTACTTTGCTGAGTAGAAATGGGCGGATGTTGACTATGTAAGGGAAGAAAAGAGTTTGTTGTCCTCATCCACCGCCTCCTGCTAACTAAGTACCAGCAGGCAGGTTATTTGCAGGTAGATTTTTCAGGTTTCATACAATCCTGTTCCTAACCACTTACCTCATGCAGTTTTGTGATTAATAATGGGAAATGAAGTTCTTTAAAATTTGATATTTCAAGCTTTAGAGATGGCTCAGCATGAGCTGCTCTTCCAGAGGACTGGGGTTCAATTCCCAGCACCCACATGGCAGCTAACAGCTGTCTGTAACTCCAGTTCCAGGGGATCTGACACCTTCATACAGACACACATGCAGGCAAAGCACCAATGCACATAAAAATAAGTAAATTTAAAAAAAAATGAAGTAAAATTTTGTATTTCTTATGTTGTATATGGCAGCCTGCTGTCATTTACTATTTCAAACCTTCATGCTTGCTTTCCTTATTGGAATTTATTTCACGTAGGAGTGATTTTCCACTGGAGTGTAAGGCCAGTAGGGACAAGGATTTCTGTAATAGTGCTCCCTTCCCTATCACTAGAGTGCAGAGCTCTGTCTGAGCATGACAGATGCCGAATAAGTACTTTTGAATAAACAGATGAATCCATAAAAAAATACACAAATATGTCTGGATTTGAATTATTTTTCTCCCCATGCTTTTTCAATCCAAATCTTCATTGCTACATTTTGTTATTTCTTTGTAACTTAACAGTTGCATTTATTTGTAATGAGTCTTTTTCTGTCCTGCAAGCCAGCTCCCAAATAATGACATGGAGACTTATTAATTGTGAAAGCTCAGTCTATAGCTTAAGCTTGTTCCTAACTAGCTCTTATAACTTAAATTAACATATTTATATATTAATCTGCATTATTTCATGTGGCATTATCTCTCTTCCTTCTTGCACCTCATGTTTCCTCTCTGTGTCTCCTGTGCACCTAGATTCTCATCCTCTTCTTTTCTATCCGTACACTTCCTGCCTAGCTATTGGCCATTCAGTTATTTATTAAGCCAGTCAGAAGGCACCTTGGCAAAGACACATCTTGATAGTGTACAAATATTATACAACAATTATTTATTAAATGACCTTAGTATAAGTTTGTTATAAGAGTAATTTTCTGTAGGCACATCACACACACACACACACACACACACACACACACACACACACACACCATTTATGCAGTTTGTCACCAAGTATTTTAGTTATCATTATTCCTAAGTAATTTTTTGGTTAGCATACAAAGAGACGGTTTCATTGTGACATTTCCATCCGTATCATTAGACTTTGTTCTTATTTGCCCTTGGCTTTGAGGTTGGGATCTTTAGTCTTCTGAGACTGTGCCCTTAGCCTGTGAGACCTGAAGCTACTTTCAAGTAGTGCCAGAGCTGACTTAAATTGTAGGACACACAGTTGGTGTCTTCTTGATGTACAGAAACTCCTCCCACCACCAAAGTTAGCCACTAGACTATGAGAAAGTTGATGGCGTACAAGGCTCTCTTGCTGGTTCCCTTCTCCAGTAGTCTCTGCCCCACCCCGTCTGCTTTCCTAGAGTGTGCACTTCGCTATCCCCTCTCCTTCTTCCCTTTACGCCTCTTCCTCCTCTCTCATTAACAGCCTTTGAAATAGTCCTTTTCTTTGGAAAATGTTTATTTATCATTAGTGTTGTTAATATGCTGTGTGAGTGTGGATGTGTGGGTGTGCCCTGGTGCTCCTGTGGAAGTTTAGAGACCGACTTCATGGAGTTAGTTTTCTCCTTCCGTCTTTACATGGCTTCAGAAATTGAGCTCAGGTCACCAGGACTGCATGACAAGCACGTTACCAGCTGAGTCATCTCGCCTGCTTTTAATATAGTGGGTTTTTTGTTTTGTTTTGTTTTTGTTTTTTCAAGACAGGGTTTCTCTGTGTAGCTTTGCGCCTTTCCTGGAACTCACTTGGTAGCCCAGGCTGGCCTCGAACTCACAGAGATCTGCCTGTCTCTGCCTCCCGAGTGCTGGGATTAAAGGCGTGCGCCACCACCACCCGGCGCTAGTGTTTTTATATAAACACACTTTATTGTTTCAGCTAGTGAATACATTGAAGATCATAGATGCACTACTGTGTGTCTCCTGCAACACTAAGGTAGGAAGATTAAGATTAATCCCCAAATTACAATCCAGAATTGATAAATAACAGTTTTCTTTAGAATATGGCACATAAGTGATAAAAGAAGAAATATAACATATATGAGAATATCGGAACTGACAGCCTTGAAATAAGTTTCTGGAGGACCACAACTGTTCCAGCGAAGCATTGCTTACATACTACATTAAACCACACCCTCAGCTGAATTCTTGTGTTTACTATTACAGTTTTTAAAAAATGTTTATCTCCACCCAATTCTGAATAGAGTAATTAGAAACAATGCCCTTTGACTTTCTGAGAAATCCAGCTGCTGCGTATGGCTATGGATTGGCTCTGGGGATTCGGCTCAACTTTCTGAAATAAGAACAAAGGATGGAGAGCAAGCCCTGCGTGGTAGGAGCCTTGCCTGACATTCCCAAGCGGGTTGCTCTGGAGGCACACCAACGTGGTTGCCTCGCCACCATGTGCTTCCTTTTCTTCAAAACATCTATACTGTTCATTGCTCATGAGTGCACATGGAGTTTTGTCTCCTAATTAGGACTGGAAAAAAGTGACCAAAGAATGAACCAAATACGCTCCTGTTGAGATTCCCTGCAGTCTCATTTAGAGCTCTTCTCCTTATAGTCTTTGTTGTTTTTCTTCTTAGAGAGAAGTTGGGCAAGTCCCAACACTACTTTGTTCCTAAAGAGAGAAGCATGCTTACAGCAGCAGTACAGAGGGCCAGGCTCAGGGAGCACCCTACCACAAAGTCATTCCTTTTGGGTGCAGATCTCCCTGGCTTAATGTTATTTTTGATGGCAGGTCAGATTCATTCTGGGTAAAGGCCGAGTTGGCAACATGTTGTTTAATCATAATGAGCTCCAGCCTGCACAGTTGGGACCAAGTGCAGCATGTGTGACCCTGACCTCTGGGGACTTTAGATTATAGACACAGTGTCTACTTGGCTTTCCAAATCCCAAGAGAGGGCTGTGCATTTCAAGAATAGAGAGAAGTCATCGAAAATCCCAGATATAGTCAACAGTTAGGCAGATTGTAGTTCAACTGTGTGATGGATTATGTGATAACTCCCAAAAACTATGCTAAACATTTATAGACACAGAAAAACAGTCACTGTACTATATAAAGGACATGAACAGGATTCAGAAGTTTTGAACTTTGTATCTCTGGCATGATATAATTAGAGAAAAATAAATTCCTCTATATTCTATGATGGACAAACAAGATTGAAGGAAGTATTTTACAATGTAATGCTATTGGGTTGTTAGGATTTCTATTCTGTTTTTTTTTATGCTTTTCTGTTTTTAACTGGATTTTTTTGGTGGGATTTTGAATATATATAGTGATAGAGAGAGGGAAAAAGAGAAAGAAGAGAACAGAACATGGAGTCTCACTTTGTAGTGAATCTGGTCAGTTTCGAGGACTTCCTGAAGCTATTGAGTTGTTTACTTCTGAAGCTTATATGAGTTTTCCCTGAGGATGGACTATTTGACCTCCTTCTACAGCAGGTCACAGCATGTGCTGTGTACTGTGCCATTACATGCTGTCACAGTCTCTGTGAGCTCACACGTGCATCAATCCTGTTGTGTCTGGAAGATGCTGTCTCTTTGGCATCATCCACCATCTCAGGCTCTCACAACCTTTCCATTTCTTCTTCCACATAGATTCTTGAGCCTTGAGGGGAAGAGTTTGATGAAGATACCCCATTAGGGTCAAGTGCTCCAGTCTCTCACTCTCTGCACAGTCCAGTTGTGGATCTCTCTGTTAATTACCATCTACTGTAAGAAGAAGAAGCGTCTAAGAAGCTGTTTGCAATTGACACCTGCTGGGAAAGCACAGACAAGTTTTCTCCAATGGAGCATCACTGCGTTTATCATTCACACTCTGGGGCAGGTCCCTTGCTCAGAAGTACAATAGAAGTCAACACAAAGTGGACTCCATGGTTTTTGTTTGTTTGTTTTTGCTTTTGTTTCTTTTGGGGGGATGCACTTTATAATTTGTTTCGGTCTTTTTTTGTCTTATTGATTTTTGTCTTATTTTTTTCTGTTTTTTAAATAATTTGTTTTGAATTTTTTTACTTTTTAGATTTTTGTTTTTCCTGTGGGTTTTTTAAGAGAGAGAGAGAGAGAGAGAGAGAGAGAGAGAGAGAGAGAGAGAGAGGAACATGACATTGGATGGGTAGGCAGATGGAGAGGATTTGGGAGGAGTCAGGGGAGGGGAAACAACATGATCAAAATATAGTCTACAAAAAACTGAAAAAAATTAATCATCACAACTTTCAAGCACCCTGTTTCCCTTTCAATTCCGGTGGAGGTTTCTCCCAGCAGCTACTCTCGGTGGTCCATGTGCTTTGGGCACGGACTTTTCATTTTCTTACCAACAGTTATAGTTCAGGTGAGATGAGACCGCAAGGGTCTCTGTGACTTTTACATGCCTCGGGTAGCAAGAAGGCAGTTCAATGCAATATGACTCAGTAGCCCGTGTGGGTTCCGGGAGTTTGACACCAAGTTGGTTATTTTAGGCTTGTTTAAACACAGCACAATCTGGTGAAAACTATTCTTGTGTTATTAACTCAATCACGAATGCATAGCAAAGCGTACCTAAATCTCTTTGAAGAACAAAGGAACAAAAGACAGATTCAACAGGACAGCATTGAAACTCTTTGTAAAGTACATGTGGATCTTCCATAAAGATAGGTCCTGTAGATTGACTGCAAGAAACGAGTTTAGGAGACTGGGTCTGGAGGAGGGTTCAGTGAGGAAAGTCTTTGGCCACACACTGTGCGAAGGTCACCTCCTAGAAAGCATGTACCCTCCAGCATTCTGGGCAGAAAACAGGCTTTGCATTCCTTCCCTTGAAGGAACATGCCTGTGTGTTTAACATTCCAGATTCTCAAAGGGAACATCTGTGAGCACAAAGACCTCTGTGACCCTACATGAGACAACTTTGGTATACCTGACTGGAAAATGAGCTTTGAATTCCTGCTTGAATAGTACATGAAAAGTCCCGCTGCAGAGCGGAGAAGCAAGTGGCATGGGGTTAGGCGGTGTGGAGGGAGGCACAGGGATGTGGCAGTGCAGATGGGACATGCTGTGGAGGCACAGGAATGTGGTAGAGCAGATGGGACACCTGGAAACCAACCCTAGGTTCTAGATTTTCAGGAATGCAAAGTGCTTTTTCCTTCTTTACTCCTTGCCAATTTCATGCGGATTGTTTATTCTGGTTATAAATATTGCATTTAGATGATATTTATTCTCTGTTGCCTTCTCTTGTCCCTTTCCCATCGACCCTGGGCCCCTTTATCTTCCCAACAAGTTCCCCTTCTACGGTCATGTATTTTTCCTTTGTGTGTGTAACCACTGCATTTAAGTAGAGTTGCCCTCCTGAGCATAGGTGTGGAGCTATTCACTGGAGTAAATAACACTTGCCAGGGTCTACAGCATGTAAGAAAAATACCCTCCTCCTCCGCTAGCCGTTAAGTACCCAGAGAGCTCCCCAGTGTCTCAGGAGCCCCTCGGCTATCCATGGTGGAATGCTGACAGGCTCTCAGACCTGCACAGGTAACCACAGATACTGTGAGTCCCTGGGCACAATGTCCTTGGCACATTCAGCAAACAGTGCTTCTCAGCCCTCTTCCTCATCCCCCAGCTCTTGTCTCACCGCCTCCAACTCCTCTGCCATGCTTCCCGAGCCCCCAACTTTATTTCAGTGAGTCTATTTTTTTGTTATTTGCTGCCACACTTCTGCAAGTGCCAATTTTTTTCTAGGGCTTTTTAAAAAAAAAGATTATTTTTATAATTGGAAAATAATTATCACACTCATTGATCCTACAACAAGGATTTTTTTTCATCTAAAAGTTCCTGCAATTGATACATGTCACACAATTCACAGTACGCCTTAATTTCACAGAAGTTTCTTTCACAGTGTGCTTATGAAAACAATGCTTGAAATAGCCTAGAAATAATAGAGGTTTTAATATCTATTTCTTTTTCTGGGACTCTATGGTTTTGTATCACATTGAATTTAAATTGTTCCAAAACCAACTCTCCTTGTAGTATCATTTCAAATTCTTCTATACATGAATATTTAATAATGACAATATATACTAGGAATAGATACTACCTAATATTAATGACCTCTGCTATGACAAGCTGATTCTCATGCATTTCTGTGAGTTAGACAGGATACTCTGTTCCTTTTGTATTCAGGAGACTTGTCAAAGACTAGTTGGTAGTGGAGATGGGACTTCCAGTGGCCTAGAACAAAGCTTCTGACAAATGAAGCTTTACAGTGTGAATTTATGATCTGTTTCATTAGCAAAGACACAATAGAGCTTGGGTGTCCTTGAACTCGGTTCAAGGATATGGTCATTATTAATTCACAAAAGCCTGTTTGCTCACACATACATCCCTTCCACTAACAATGAGCATTGGTGAACTGAAGTTATTGTGAGTCACTAATCTTTAAAGGCCCTATTATTTTACACTGGCACACACTATATTATAAATAATTCAATGGTGAACTATCTCAAGTGCTAAAGTCTGTTTTTTGCAGTACTGGGGACTGATTGAACCTGGGGGCTTGTTAGACAAATGCTCTACCACTGAGATGGGTCTCCAGTCCATGCAAACTGAGGTCTTCAGGCCATTATGATTTCTTAGTTTAAGTTAAGTTTTAAAATGATTTAGACAAGACTTTGATGAAATTGGTTAACTATATCTATTTTATTATTTTGTCATGTCAAAATTGTAAAAAATGATAATGTATAAAAATCATTTCTACAATTTAGGGGTAGATGCTGATAGATTCAACCAGCAACTGTGATTAAATTTATTGTTGAATATGCAATCAGTTGTTATCAACTCCAATTCTCTGGTCAGTGAGTATAAAGATTGCATTTTGAGACATGTTGTCTAATGTATTAATTGAATTAAGATGTCAATGTGAAATATTTTTCTTATTCTTTAAGATTTATTTTTATGTTTATGCACATATGTATATGTACCATGTGAGTGAAGGTACTTCAGAGGCCAGAGAGGGTATGAGATCTCCTGGAACTGGAGTTACACATAGTGTGAGCCACTACGTGGGTGTTGGGAACCAAACATGGGTCTTCTACAAGAGCAGCAAGTGCTCTTAGCCACTGAGCTATTTCTATAGCTTCCCTTTTTCTTATTTCTATTTAGTTTGGTAATGATGTTATTTTTGTGAAAATGATTTAAAAATAAATATTCACTCATTCAGTAATTCAAGAAGCATCCATCACACACAATTCACTCATTTTATAGCATCTGTTATTTATGTTATATATATGTTGTTTATATATTATACATCATTTTTCAGAGTATCTGTAACTATTTAAAGTCATTGTTTATCTTTCTTTCAGCAAACTGGTGAAGCAGAATGATCTTTCTATTTTTGTTATTGTGGTGTAATGAATACTTCAATCAATGTCTAGAATAGAAAAGCAATTTGGTAATCTTTGTTATGTCTAATATGTTGGAGAGTCACTTTCTGATATCCAGTATCCCTACTGAATCCCATCTCCCAATCACCCTCAAAACACTAGACACAGAAGTGACTATTGGATATTCTAATCTAGCTAAGTCTCTGACAGGGGCACCCCGACATCCTATGGAGCAGAAGAGAATGGGGCACCCCAACATTCCATGGAGCAGAAGAGAAGGGGCACCCTAGCATCCCATGGAGCAGAATAAAAGGAGCACACCAGCATCTTATTGAGCAAAAGAGAAGGGGGTACCCCCACATCCTATGGAGCAAAAGAGAAAGGGGCACCCCAGCATCCTATGGAGCAAAAGAGAAGGGGGTACCCCAGCATCCTATGGAGCAGAAGAACCAATTGGCTGATGCTTTGAGTCACATAAGAGTGTCAGTGAGCTAAACAGATAGAATATATTTGATTTTTAAACATCTTACTGACTTATGGCTATAAAAGGGTATAACAGAATTTTTAAATGTTTGGGTATTTTATTTAGAAACCTATTTGTGAAAATTAAATATAACTACTCAGTATGACCTAGTGCCTTGTTTTATTTATCTGGGTAAGGCACTGCAACCATCCAGAAAATTCACAGGAATGAAGACTCCATCTAATGAGGCAAGAAAATGCTTTAGGTAAGTAAACAAAAATAAATGAAAAAATCTCTGTATACACCCCAAATACTGAACACCAAGCCATTTTATTTATTTGAAGACATTGATGCTTCTCTGCTTATAATTGTGAAAATTTAGTTAATTGGGGTAGCAGAGAGATGATATTCTGGATTTGGGGATAGGGAGAGAAGCAATGGAGATATAAAATGCCTTTCCTACTATAAAGTTTGGGTGGTGAGATATAGAGAAGGCCTTTAGTATGGCAGCGTTAATCAATGTTCTCTAGAGGAAAGGAGCAATTATATACATGTGAACACACACAAACACACACACACACACACTCATGCATGAAATCATAAAAAGGGGATTTATTGGATTGACTTGTATGATTAGAGGCTGGGTAGTCCCCAATG
>CABHPQ010165407.1:14857-45709 GCA_902168405.1 Peromyscus aztecus | reverse complement strand
CCTGGTGGACTCAGTCCAGGCAGGTCTAGTCCCCTCCTCCCAGGCAGGTCTAGTCCCCTCCTCCCAGGCTGAGCCAAGCATCTCTGCTAAGCCCCAGGTTTCAAACAGCCAATTCATGCACTGAGTACAGGACCCGGTCCAACTGCCTGGATGCCTCCCAAACAGATCAAGCCAATCAACTGTCTCACCCATTCAGAGGGCCTGATCCAGTTGGGGGCCCCTCAGCCATCGGTTCACTTTAAGCACAGTCGCGTGCCTGCAGCAGTGTGGGCCCTCTGTAGCTTCAACAGGGCTTCTTCCATTCATAAAAAGAGTCTTACAGCCAACTCAAGTCCTAAAAATTCTTTTAATACAAAATCCATTTCTTCTTCATAACTTTTCTACCAGTTGACAGAATTAAAGTAATTTCTTTATTCCTAATTTCTTTTTATCCCCTAATTTATCTATTCTAATTTAATCTAGCCAAATTCATAGTTTTCTTACCCAAAAGCGTCCAAATCTTATGAATGCTTAAAATGATATCTGATTAGATTTTGCACAACCCTCATGGCATTGCCTAGTTCTTTAGCAACCATGCTGAAGTTCTTTTAATTATAAGTAAGACAATCTGATTTATTTGGGTGCTCCCTTGCAGAAGGCCCTAGGAGAGAGACTAGAGTTTAAGTGGAAAATAAAATAGACACTGAAGTGAGACAGGAGAAACCAGACAATAATTGCTTTATGAGGTCATTATTTAGAATTGGAGATTAGTGCCAATGGGGAAATTCTTGGAGCCAGCATAGGACACATGTCTCAGTGTCATCCAAGGATTGAGGATTATTTATGTAAGAGTTCCTGAATTCCCAGAACTTCCAACCGACTGCAAAGGGGGCCCAAGTGGGCTCAGTGGTTGGGAGCAAAGAGAGAAAGGAGCTGTGCTGTGTGGTCACCAATGTCAATTGCACTAAACAGCAAAGCATTTTCTCAGTTTATAATGACCATTAACTCCAAGTCTATCAGTGATGGAGATGTTGCTTTGTTCAACACATCATCATCTCTCTGGTCCATGTCCCAGCTCATTGCAGTGAATTGTCGGCTACTAGACAGACATTGGGTTGTGGGCATCCTTTAGGTCTAGAGTCTGGTCTCAGGATCCACTTCTCAGGGCTTGTTGTCTTACCAATGTCATCCCTAATATCATCCTTAGGAGAAAAATGTGAGCATAGAAAACTAATTTGGGAGAATGAAGCAAACATCAAGAGGAGAACTGGAGTTCACACAGAGGTGCATTCTTACCAGTTACCACTGTGAGCTGTTGGGATCTAGACACAGTAGGGTAGCACACATACCACTTGTTTATCTTCAGCCTCCAGGAGAGAGGGTTCTGGGGCATTGACTTACTAATTTCCTTCCACTTTGGTGGGTAGGAAGGATGCTAATTAGATGGCACTCTCAACTTGCAATGAAGTGGCTGGAAAAAGCTCCCAGGGAAAGAAATTCAGGTGCTAAAAGTAGGAAGCCAAACACACATTCATTGAAATGTTAGGGGTGGGAGGGATTTAAAAAGCACATAGGCATAAGCTGACTTTACTGTTCTGGAGGATTTTACTCTAATTTGATAGTGGGTATTAAGATAAAATGAGAATTTTTAAAGTGGAATTTTAGTCAATTAGAATTTCCAAAATTGTCAAAAACTCTTTAAACAAAAGCCTCATCAGAATGTTGGATACCAAGCATGGCTTTGCTAGGAAGACAGATTTGTTCAGCTGATCTATTTAAGCTAAGTTATTTATTTTTACTTTTGCTAATAAGACTGCCAGAGGTAGATGTAATGGAGAATAAACATGATTCTTGGCTCACTGGAAGAAGGAAAGAATATGAGTCACACTTATGTAGACATTTGTTTAGAGAGGCATTAGCACAGATGAGCAGAATTTTTTTTTTTTTAGAACAAGTAAATAAACTAGCCCTGGGGCTTGGGACTCTTTGGTAGTACAAGACAGCATCAGAGAGACTAGAAATGTTTATTTAGTATTTACCATGAGAGAATTATCTTCAAGGAGTAGATTTGGTAGAGATTTGGAGAAAGGTTATTGATGCTACATGGATAACTGTTGCAATTAGTGAGATGGCCATATAACAACAGCCCACATAAAATACACTGCAAGAGGCTTGAGACGATTCAGTGGGTAAAGGAGTAAAGCCTGCTGCCCAGGCTGATGGTTAGAGTTCGATGACCAGAACCGACACGGAAGATTTGTTGGAGAAGCACAGTCCACAACAATGAAGTCCGTATCATTCGTGTTGTGTATAGGAAAGGGCAGAATCGGTTTTCTGATTTCCCATTCATTGGGTAGCTTATGCTCTTACACATGAAACATTTGATTTCTGTTCACTGAACTCAATACTGTCATTCAGCGTGTAGTATATGCAAAATATTCTGCTAAGACTCCATGCAATACAAAGTCAAGTTGAACGGCTATGGCATATAGGCTAGTTAGTGGCCAATGTAAGCCCTTCGAGTCACACAAGTGGCCAGACCCCCTCCCCAAGGACCTCTAATTGCCAGGTTCCACCCACAGAACACTCTAACTGCCCTAATTGCTGGACCCTGCCCCAACCCTACAGACTAAAAAACCCACTCTCTGGCCATGAAATCCTACCAGTCTCCAACCTGGAAAGCTCCACCCTGAAAAGTTCCACCTACTTCCCAAGAAACTCTCTATATCCTGTTCAGTTTACTGCTATTTTTCACCCTAGAGGCAGCCACCACCCTGGTTTTTTCCCTCCCCCAAAATCTCTTGTGTGAGGTTTGTTGTGCTGTGTGACTTTGTGGTATTCCTTGGTTCCCAGCTGCCAGGATACCTTTCCATCTGAGCTGTAATGCTTATAGCCAAGATGGGGGAAAATCCTAACTCAGTTATTCAAGGCACAGAGGCTTCTCAGACGTCTATAGAGAAGTATCACATTATGTGACTTTACCTGGGGAGATGGGAACAAAGTTCTGCTCACCCAGCTAGAGCCCTGACAACAGACAGACCAAAGAAACAATTCTATCCACATTTCTCTTACTGAGCCAGTGTGTTTACTGGGGGTTACCCAAAAGAGTATGGGTGAGGGGTTACTTATGCATGCATGATTCACAGGTAGCTACATCACCAGCATAAGTGACAACTCAGGAAAGCTTCATCCTTGGAACTCAAAACAGGACCACTGCACAGCCTGACCAGCCAGAATCCTATCTCACTAGCGACTGATTACTTGCTGCTTAGATAGCCTTATTGGAGATGTCTTGCGAGTCTCAAATCTTGTTAGTTTTGTTGACTTTTGGACCCTTTAGAAGCCTCTTTCCAGGAAAGAATGGTTCAGTGTGGAGGAAACAGCAACTTCACAACACATCACTTCGCAGGATAGTGAGGGACTCCACCATAAAATCAGATGCCCAGTAGATCCACCCTTAATGGAAATTCTCTTAGGCAGACAGAGTTTCCCATTAGGAAAGAAGCTTGCTTTCCCTTCCCAGCCTCTCTGAGTGGCTGCAGATGTGGATTGAGTGGTAGGTGATGCCCACAAATCCTAGTAGCACTGAGTATATGTTTTAGCAGATATAAACTGCATGAAATGGTTGCATCTCTGCTGGGTCCTTGGCTTATGTGCAGCCAGTGTAATCAGATATGATTACAGTCAACTGTTCTAGCCCACTACTTGGTGGTGAGTGAACAGATCAGCTTATTAGCTCCTGTCTCAGATTAGTAATGTTATGGAGGAGTCAAGTCCCGCCCAGCTGTGGGATGATATGAAGCAGGGAGCTCTTTGTGTTGGCATCAGGGCTTTCCCAGCACATCCCTGTTCTGGAGGTTACCCTCTCTTTTACTACCCATAGGAATGCTCAGGATGCAGAGATCAAGTAAATCATGCCAATAAGCTTTAAAAAAGGTAAAGTTAAACAAAGCTAAACTTTATTCTAAGGAAAAGCTCATTTCTTTCAGTTCCTGCTGACTGTGAAGTTTTAAAAAGGCAAAGTCAAAATCCAGAACTTTTCCTTTTTTCTTTCCTTTCATTATGCACAGATCCACCTCTCCATTTGCATGCAAATATATACTTGAACATATTCCCACCTATACCCACTACTCTGGCTGTGCATTGGAACCACTTAGAAACAGACAGGGAAGGAGTGTCTCATCTGGGACTGGAGATGCCAGGCCTGGCACTGGTCAATAGTGGATGTTAAACCAGAACACAGGATCATCAATCTAGCTGCATTTTCTATCTTCCAGTTTCAGCCTGGCTACTGGAAAGGCCTTTTCAGAGCATGGATTATGCAAATCGATTCAGGTGTGTGTGTGTGTGTGTGTGTGTGTGTGTGTGTCTGTGTGTGTGTGTGTGTGTGTGTGTGTCTGTGTCTGTGTCTGTGTGTTTGTGTCTGTGTGTGTGTGTGTGTCTGTGTCTGTGTGTTTGTGTCTGTGTGTGTGTGTGTGTGTGTGTGTGTGTCATTGAAATGTGGAAGCCAGAGGTGACAGTGGATGGCTTCCTCCATTACTCTACCTTATTTCACTGATGGGCTTCAGCCCATCTGGAGTGTTTCTGTGGGCTGTGCTGAGAGCTGAGATACATTGTTTTTTTCATGATACACACTATTTTACTTCAGAATACTCTGCAATGAATACCAATTTGGCCTTTGGATTTTTAATAAATGGGTGAATGGAACTGAATGCTTTGAGGAAAGAGCTAGCAGCTCTGCTGTCAACAAAAAAGACCTTCCGAGAGCAAATTAAAACTTTGAGAACCTTCAATCTGCTGAAGTGAGCGCTGTCGCTTTCTAATACTCTGATGATGAGGATGCTATTTATAAATACTGTTCTTTAAAGCACATAAGGAAAGGTATCAGCATTTGGAAAGTATCCTGGTTTGTTTGTCAACTAGACACAACCAGAGTTACCTGGGAAAAGGAACATCAACTGAGAAGTGCCTCCATTAGATTGGCCTGTAGGAAGGAAGTTTCTGGGGGCATTTTCTATATTAATAATTGATTTGGGAGGGCCCAGCTTATTGTGACTGGTGCCACCCCGGTCAGGTTGTCGTGGATGGTATAAAAACACAGGCTGAGCAACCGGGGGAGTAAGTCAGTGAGCAGTGTTCCTCCATGGCTTCTACTTCAGTTTCTGAAGGTTCCTGCCTTGAGTTCCTGCATCAGCTTTCCTCAATGGTGTACTATGATCAGGATCTGTGAGCCATAGAAACCCTTTCCTCACCAGGATGCTTTTGGTTGTGGTTTTTATCACAACAACAAGAAAGTAACGAATACAGTAGGTCTGGTTGATCTATAACCAACATTCTCCAAGAGATTGGTGCATGATGTCATGAAGTTATACTCTACATTCAACGAGCAAGTTAGACCAGTGCATCTTAACTAAAGGGGAGAAGAGGATTTCATTTGTAGATTTCAGATTTCATATGGTGACTACCCTTTAAGAAACAATCATTTTCCGAGTTTTAGCACAGCACAGAGAAAACTCAGAATTATCTGAAAAAGACTCTAGTTAGCCTTACATTTTCCAACTTCTTATCTGTGGGACCACATGGTCTTAATATATTTCAGCTGAAAAAACACACTGTAGAAAGGGTGAAGGTAGAAGCAGTTATTGAAATCCAGATGTCATCTACCAACCTAGGCTGTAAGGAGATCTGCAAAATTATAGGACAATGTTACTCTCCTCTCAGATTTTTAAAAATATAATTATTTTCACAGTGTTATATAATTAATGTATGATGGGTTTACTTGTTTTATTTTAAAATAGATACTTAAGTTTTTTTCTATTTAACTTTTTGTTTTGTTTTTTTGTTTTTGTTTTTGTTTTTCGAGACAGGGTTTCTCTGTGTAGCTTTGTGCCTTTCCTGGCACTCACTCTGTAGCCCAGGCTGACTTCAAACTCACAGAGATCTGCCTGCCTTTGCCTCCTGAGTGCTGGGATTAAAGGCATGCGCCACCACCGCCTGGCCTATTTAACTTTTAAAATGATGAATATTGCCCACAGAAACAGTGTAAAGGTCCATGGGGCCATGACATTCATATTCTTCCTGATAAAGCATTTCCACCAGCTGGTAGCACTGGCTGTGTTTAGTACTCACAATCTGTACTTGGAGAATTCGGAGTACATACAAATTCAGTTCTGAAACATGGAGGCTGAACTTCTATAAACAATTCTAGTGATAGCCATGAATCTTCAAAGAGATGCAGGAGCACTGAGCACAGAGAGAGACACTCACTAGTGCTCAGCAGAGGCCAGGCAAAGCCACTACACCCTTTCTACCTAGACCATCAAGGGCAAAAGTTGCCATCACATCTTTTAATTTCAAGTCAGTAAACACGTGTATGTATTTAAGGGGCTTCGAACCAAAATTCCGTCCCCTCCGTGGTAAAGACCTGGACAGACATTACATTTCCCTGGCTCAGTCAACAGTAAAGGGATGTCACTAAACTTGAATGAGTTGATGCACAAGCTTTGTCCTGCTTTAACTTCAAGGTCTTTAAAAAAAATGGTTATATCTGCCATTCATAAGTGTGTTCTGGGCAATATAAACCATGCCACACATTTAAAAGTCAGCAAGTGAAAAACTTTACCGCCGTGCCTTCCCCCTAGAACTGACTGACTTATTTCCATATCACATGCTAAATGTTGATTTAGAAGTAGGTTGAGGACATTGCTAGAAGACAGGGGTAGCATGCTGAGTCATTGGTGAAAGGACTCTTCTAGATGGATCGCTCTTTCATTTTCCCTGTGAAAAGTCAGCTTCCAATGTAATAAAACCTAGCTGTCCATAGCCAAGTCCTTAGTCCAGCCCTTGGGCGCTCACTGAGTACACAGGCTCTCAAGTCTCACCCAAGCCTATAGAATCGGAATCTGAAAAGTTTAAAGACCTCCAGTTGGTGCATAAACACCACAAAACTTTGACAAACACGGTCACAAGATATATGTCGTATTTTTGCCACTTTTTTTTTGTATTTTCTTTTGAGTATTATTTGACTTTTACTTCAGTGTATTTTAAAGAAACATAGTCTCCTCAGACTTAGTCCGAGGAGATTGTTGAAAGGTTTATTTTGGGGGCTGGAGAGATGGCTGGGCATTAAGAGCACGTGTTGCTCCTGCAGAGGACTCCAGTTTGATTTCCAGCACCCACATGGTGGTCCACAACCATCATAATTCCGGTTCCAGGGGATGATGCTCCCTCTGACCGCTGTGGGCACTAGTCATGCATGTGGGGCATGCACAGACATGCAGGCGGAACACTCCCATGTAAAGAGAATGAGTCTGCAGACGTTTGGAAATAGCAGGTTATCGGCAGTCTTAGCACTGACCATATCATAGCGCCAACGACACTGGACAGCCAAAGAAAGCCTGACTGCAGGGCCACGGAGCTTGTTCAGAGAATCGGTACAGTTTCGTTTGTTTTTAAAGGATTTTGTTTTACATGAGCTTTTCTTTTTTAAGGAATGTTTTTATTCTTTGAGAATTACATATAATGTAATGTAATGATCATAGTCACTCCAATGCCTCCCAGGTCCCTCTTCACCTCCCTACCCCTTCATATCCTTTCATATCCTTGTTTTTTTTTAAACATACCTTCAACCTAAATTTTTGCTGCCTATATACTACACGAGCTTCTCCTAAGGAAAGACTTTTAATTTGGAAACTTTTCCATCTAACTCTTTATCTGAGTAATGCCACACATTCATGCACACACACTCTCACACACATATACATTGCATAACCACACACATGCACACATAGATGCATGCATACACATATGCATGTACACACATATATACAAACACGTGAACATACACAAAAACAGCCACACACTTACATATGCCTTCACATGTACACATGTATACATATACAGATGTTTTTAGTGGTGCTGGGGATGAAACCCAGGGCCATGCACATGCTAGGCAAGTACTCAACCATAGAGCTACATGTCAAGTCCCAGTGACACATATTTTTATTGGGAAGCGATCAATTTGCAAGACAACCTGATGATAGACACATTTAAATGTTCTTTAAGACACTGTATTTGTCTGCCAGATACCAGTGGTAGGCACTCCAGTTACTAATGCCCCTCAAAACATTGAAATGTGGTGAAGTCACTTTCATACAGAAATTGAGACCCATTGTCCGAGCATTTTTGGTACACTCGTTCAGAAGGTGGCCTGCGTGCGTGGCCAGCTCCTCACCCGGCTGCTGTGGGATAGCCTGCCTTGGGTAAGCTGAGATCATTGGCAGACTTCTTGGAAGCGATGAAAGGTCTTTTTATAAAACCAGATCGTGTTTTGCAACAGCTGGCTATTTTTGCTTCAGAGTAGCTATCAGGCAATGTGTAAGAGGACAGCACAATGCCATCTTTTCATGCCGTCATGTGGAATGTGCTGTTTTTCTCAGTTGCAGAGCGGATAAAAGAAAGACTTAAATATTATATAGTGACCTGGTACCTATGTACTCATGGCTCTTAATGTCAACTGAATAAACAACTAACTGTAGTTTATAAATATAAGACACAGATTAGACATTCCTGTGTGTAAAGCATTATATTAATTAAAAGTTTCTGAACTCACATTCTGTACTTCTTGAACTTAAATGATTCCTCCCTTGTCTCTGGTCTGCTCCCGTTTTAATGTGGCCCAGTGAGAGACATTTAAGAGGATGTGCTTTCTGTTCTCTGATAAAAATGCCTGTCAAATGTAAGTGCATTCCATACTTCCTGGAAATCCTATTAGCCAGTACCAGAGGAGAAAAACATGAATCATGTATTGGTGAGAAGTGTGAATTAATTCACGGTCCACTTAAATCATAAAGATTGCTAAGAATGCAGAGCGGTGACAGGCAGGCTGCTACTTCATATCAATGAAAGAATGGGAATGTGTATGTTGACTCAGTGCTTCAAGTCCTGCCCTTTGTCTTCAGGCCTTATAGTCTGTCTTCTATGTGTTCCATTCCATTGGTGGGGCTCTCCACTGAGGTTTTCTTTCTTTCTTTTTTTTTTTATTGGAGTTTTCACTTCCAGCTTCATTTCAGTTTGGGTTTTCTTCAGTATTTCTACCTCTTTATTGAATTAAAATTTCATATCCCACGCTGTCTTCATTACTTCAGCCAGTCATCATTTGTTTGTGGTATTTTTTTTTTCACTCAGTTTATTCCTGTTCTCTTTAAGTTCATTTGGGTGTTTATGACCTCTCTGAATTCTTGAACTTTGTGTGCTATCTTGAACATCATACAAGGTGTAAATGTATGGAAACATCACATGATACCCTGTGATAATGTTCACTTAAAAAATCAGTAACTTTAATATATGAAGTTTGAATTTATGGGATCTTAGATTTATTTCAAAAAACAATAGCAATAAAACAACGGAAGATTTTGCAGATTTGATAGTCAAAACGATCACAATGGACACTAAACATAGAAAAGCAATATGTATGGGGTTAAACGGGAAAAAGGGTAAAATTAAATTGTATATTTGGTGAAAATGGTTTTGAAATACATACCAGAGATAATGATTATGTTAAACATACAAAGCCTAAAGTAATTCATCACAGATGTTTTTCTACATGAAAGGATGTAGCAAATCTTTCATGAAGCAAGGAAGTGATACAAGATGGAATTCTGAATCTATGCAAAGGTCTGATGAGCACAGAGACGGTAAATAAGAGGACGTGTAAAACCCTGACACGACATAATGGGCAAGGGGCCTCCAAAGACGCCTTTGAGTTCATTTTCTGTCGGCCATCTACTGCAGGGCCTGCACCTGCCCTTAAGAGTAGTTTGTTCCCCAGTGAGACAGACTCCTTTGGAGAAAACAAAATGTGTTTTCAAGTGTATCCATTGGAGATAGCTTCTGGGTTAGGGATGGGGCTTGTGTCCACTTCTCCCTTCAGTTCTAGGACCCCCTTCTGATGCAGACCTGTGTCTGCTCGGCTTTTCCTTATTTATTATTGTTAATTTTACCTTATTTTAATTTTAATTTAACTTTATTTATACTTTTATTTCTTTTTACCAGGTAGGTCCTTTACATATATTTTATGGGTTCCCAGTACAGTGTTTTATGGGATTGCTGAGCATGCAAACGAATGGGTATCTGCTTCTTGTGCCTTCTCTTGGGCTCTTTTCCTTCAGTTTGTGTTGTCCTATTTCAATGTTTTGGCTTTTGTTCTATCTTATTTTATTTTATCATTATCCCTCAGAACAGTGGTTCTCAACCTCCCTAATACTATAACCCTTTAATACAGTTCCTCATGTTGTGGTGACCCCCAACCATAAGATTATTTTCGTTGCTACTTCAAAACTGTAATTTTGCTACTGTTATGAATCATCATGTAAATATCTGTGTTTTCAGATGGTCTTAAGTGACCCCTGTGAAAGGGCTGGTCAACCCCCAAAGGGATTGCAACCCACAACTTGAGAACTACTGCTTTAGAAGCTTTGTTTCCTAATTAGAGACAGAAAGGGGGTAGATCAGGAGTTAAGGAGGAACTGGGAGAAGTAGAGGGTTGATAAACTATAATCAAGATATATTACCTGAGGGAAAAAACATGGTTATAGAAACCAAAAACAAAAAAACAAACAAAAGAGGACAAGTGTAAACATTCTCATTTAACACTTATTTTTGAGGGGCTGGAGAGGTGGCCCAGCAGTTAAGAGCACTTGCTGCTCTTGAAGAAGACTTGATCTTGGTTCCCAGCACCCACATGGTGGCTCACAACCATCTGTAACTCCAGTTCCAGAGCATCTGACACCCTCTTCTGGACTCTGTGGGCACTATATGCACATAGTACACAGAGATGCATGCAGGCAAAACACCCATGCACATAAAACAAAATAAAATATGAAAAAATATTTGAGATATAATTTCATTTTTAGCAAAATATTTAAAATGTAGTCCATAGTTTTCAACATATGTGGAAATGAGATTCAAACTAACATAATAACGAGGCTGGCGAGATTGAAATGTAACTGTGAAGTCCTTTTATGTGAGGATGTAGAATAATATTTGAAGCTAGTGTAGTGGTGCACACGTGTAACCCCAGCACTTGGGAGGCTAAGGCTGGAGGATCACAAGTCTCAGACCAGCCTGGACTACATAGTGAAACCCCATCTCAAGTAGTATCAATAATGATACTTGAGAATGGACTTTATATTTTAAAAAATTATAATATGAATTCCAAAGCAACTAGCAAAAATTTGAAAGTAATTTCTCCCCTTTCAGACAAGGAGCACACAGTTATCTGGCCCACTTCCTCACAGTGTGATGCACTTGGGCAAATACTTCTTTCATACACCATAACTGGTGTTTTAAATCATAGAGGTTTTTAATGTATTTTCTCACAAATATATAATAAAGTAATTTAATTTATTTAAAATTATATTTCCAGATACGATTATTTTGGAAAGATCAGCTTTATATCAGTGCATTTGAAACTCAGAAGTACTAGAATTCAGAAGACAAAATAAAATTGGGAAAAATAAATTACATAGAGTGGGGCCCCATATAGAGAAGCTACAGGTGGAGCCAGGGATGATATGTCAGGAAAGAAGGGCTTTGAAAACAGGAAGTCATAGTAGAGAAAACAAATAAATTGGTTTGGAACTACTTCTAGTAGGTGAATCACAATAATTTCATGTGGTGATACCCTATTATAAAAATATCTCCAACAATCGAGAATGGAACTTTTGACAAATCTCACAGCCAGCATTAATAATACATCGTAAGGTCACTTAAGTCTTAAGGCTGACCTACTGTACTCTGTTTGCTTAACCTGCTTTTTATTATTATTATTATTATTATTATTATTATTATTATTATTCATGGATTTCACATCATGCATCTCTATCCCATTCATCTCCCTGTCGCTTCATATCTGCCCTCTGCCCCTGCAACCTAGCCCTTAAAATAAAATAAAATTTAAAAGAAAAACAAAACACAAAAACAAAACCGAACAAACTAACATACAAAAAAGGAAAAAAGAAGTCTTGGCGTGGAAGCTGTAGTGTGACACAGTGAGTCACACAGTAAGCCCTTGAGTCCACACATCTTCACTTGTAAGTGTTCATCGCAATGAGTCATTGGTCTGGCTCGAGGCCTCTGGTTTCTGCTACACCCACATCCTGGGCCCTCACTGGGACTCCTCTTGGAAATCCTGTTGTTGCCCTGTCATGGAGATCCTGTAGCTTTCGCTCTGCAGGTCCAGCCCCTTCCCATGCTCCAGCAGTTCATAGATGGGGTGGATGTTGAGGTGGACCAACACATAGCCCTGGTTCTGGGCCCGAGTGGTGGCTAGGTTGGTCAGCCTGCCAGCTCTCCCTCATCACCACCACCAGGGTGAGTGCTCCAGCACTGCTCTGCCTAGCTCATCCAGGCAGCAAGGAGAGGGGCAGTTCTCCTGCTCTCATGCCCTTGGGGGCCAACTCACCTGCACCCACACCACCAGGGCCAGCTCTACTGTTTTGCCCAGGCACAGTGCAGGGTTCTCTCTCCCTGCAGTGCTGCAGTTGGTGAGGTGCAGGGCCAGCTCTCCAGCTTTCCTGTCCCGGAGGAGGCCAGCTCTCCCGCTTGCAGATAGCAAGGGGGTGAGGGACATCGTCATGGCAGCCGAAGCGGGTGTGGTATGGTGGGTGTTTAACCTGCTTGAAGAGAACAATGTAACAACCAACCTTACATGCTTTGGATTTTCCATGTAGTCTGCTATTACAACCTAAACTAATACATAGCTGCAATCTGAAGTTAGATACTCTCCCGTGCCCAGAGTACCACATATGTGTTACGGCAATCATTTTTGGGAAACAGAAAATCAGCTGGAAGTAGACTTATAGAATGAATACCCACCATAAATGTTGGACACAACACAGGAATGTTTCTTATAAACTGATATTTTGTAATACTGTGATGTTCCATACATTTATACCTTGTACAATGTTCAAATCAGGTTATCACACAAAGTTCAAGGAATTCGAAGAGGTCACAAATAAACACCCAAATGAACTTAAAGTGAACAGGAATAAATAGAGTGAAGTCAAAACACAAACAAACAGCTGACTGAAGTAATGAAGACAGTGTGGGATATGAAATTTTAATGAGAGGTAGAAATATTGAAGAAAACCCAATCTGAAATGAAGCTGGAAGTGAAAACTTCAATAAGCCAAAACACAAAAACAAACAAACCAAAAACCAAACAACAACAACAACACTTCAATGGAACTCCTCACCGACAGAACCTGGGTCAGTTGTACTCCATGACTTAATCCCTTGTAAAACTTTGCTAAAGATTTCTGTAACGTGTCCTTCAGGCCTTCCCTGTGTGATGCCTTCTGTGCTGTTCAATGAAAGACAGACACTCAGACACAGACAGACACACAGACATGGGTATAATTCACAGAATGGTATTCAAGCAGTCACAGATTCAGACTGAGGCAAGGGACTGACGGATGACAACAGATGACACACAGGGAGCAAAAGGGAGAATTCAGATCTGGGCTGGCCTTCTCAGGTGACAGCAAGGGGGACATACTGATTCCCTTCCTTATTGCCACTGGACTGCTGGTGACTCCGAGTGTGGGTGTGAGACTTTTTTTTCTATTCTGGTATGTCAGTTTGAAATGTCCCAGAAATAAAATAAAAATAAATTTCCCCCTCTCCCAGGTATTTATTTTCAGTGAAGGGACTAAGCATTCAGAGTCTCCATTATTAAATGATACTATGTCAGGTCAGAGCCCGAGGGTCCCTACCCTCCCACATGAGTAAATGCTACTTGACTCTAAAATGCACAGTGATGGTAAAAATAAGAGCACGATATACCAGATGTTTGGGGAGGTGATGCATGGAAAATGAACGGGATAGTCTCTCCGATCTCTTTATAGGTATACTGTTCTTTGGCTTATGTGACAGGACATTAAATGGTCTTTATGGCAACTTTGAAGAGTTTCTGGATGTGTTAAGGTCATAAGAGGAGGTAAGTGAGCTGACTAGGAAGTCCTTGTTCAGCAAAGTTAAACTTGCCCTTCAAAGCCAACTCACAAGCTCTACAGAAGTTTTATCAGCTTGTTGACAAGTCTGTAACATCCTTCTCTAGGCATCTTGGACCCTGTCAGCCATTTGATTAGGCCCTGGAGACTTAACGCTGGATTATAAATGCTATTAAGTTCTAAAGACGAGACAACTGACTCTGAAGAGATGACTGAGTGGGTAATAACTCTTGCCGCATAGGCTCGAGGACAAAAGTTCAAATCCCTAGAACCCGTGAAAAAACCTGAGCACCATCGTGAGTACAGGTAACCTTAGCCCTGGTGGGGAGGCTGGGAGGGAGGCAGAGACAGGATAATTGATGGTGCTTGCTGGCTGCCAGCCTCACTCCAGGTTCAATGACAAGACCCTGACGTAAGAGAGTAAGGCAGAAAGTGATGGAGGACTCTCAACAGCCTCCTCTTGCTTCCATGCATAATTAGATGCATGTACCTTCACATATACATGTGTATTCACGACACAGACACACACACGCACACAGACACACACACACACACATGCACAGGAATGAATATACTGTGTTGAAATTTATGAGGCAGCAAAAGCACAGGACACAATTTTAAATATGAACTGCATAGTTCATGACAAAAAAAATTCAGAAAAGTGACTGTTAAGTATGTGAAATTCCAAGTAAATTTCATTCCTTATTTATATATATAATGTTCCGTGTGAACAAGATTTTTCTAGATATCACTAGTCTGTGGATGCTAATGAACTTACATGGAGAATAATCCGATAACTGTTGTCGGCATGACTCTTGCCTGCTTACACAGGACTGCCGGCTCCATGTCAATCCAACATCTTTTCCAACACATGACATTCCTGAGTTCAATTGATCTAGTTAGAAACTACAAGCACCCAGACTCAGATACACAATTTTTTATTATTATAAGCATGTTTTTCAGCTAGTTATCATCATCTGCATTAAAAAAAGATGTACACATTTTTGCTTCATGTGTGCATGCTTGCCTGAGTGTATGTATGTGTGCTACCTGTATGCAGAGGAGCCTGCAAAAAGGGAGAGGGTATTGGATCCCCTGAAACTGGATTTAGAGGCAACTCTGAACTGGTGTGTAGGAGATGGGAACTGAACCTGGGTCATCTGCAAAAGCACCAAGTACTTTTAAGCACTGAGCCATCTGTCTATCCCCATCATTGTCTACATTGATAAATTTGCCAACTTTTTAAACTTTATTCTTAATCCTCAAAGAAATAATTTTTGTGTTTTCACCATCCTTGTGGACATGTGCCGAGTGACACAAAATCTGTTACCTGATATGATATCTCCAGATGAACAACCAAGGCAAAGATCTACATTCTTTCTTTAACTGCCATACTATAGGTAAGAATCTATTTTAGTTTCATTTCTATTATTATGATAAAATACCCTGACCAAAATCTACTTATGTAATTTATTTTAACTTACAGTTACAGATTACAGTCCAAGGTTGTGACAAAGTTAAGGCAGGAACTTCAGCCAACTAGTCATATCACATCGACACTAAAGAGTAAAGAGAAATGAATGCATGCATGTACGCTAGCTTGCGCTCAGCTTGGTTCTCTCCTATTGCACAGTTCAGAACACCCTATCTAGGGAATGGCGCTGCCCATAGTGGGCTGGTTCTTTTCACATAAATTAATTTGATTCAGACAACCACCCACAGACATAGTCACAGGCCAACCCCATGTAGACAATCCTTTGTTGAAAGTCTCTTTCCAGGTGATTCTAGATTGTGTCAAGTTGACAGTTAAAATTAATCATCACAGTGTCCTTTTCAGAAGACCTAACCAAGGGTAGTGTTGGAGTACTGTCAACTCTAAACTCAAAAAGGCTGTACTGTGTCTTTGGCAGAAATCTTATGTCTTGGACAAGCTTCATTCAAGTTTGAGTCACTGCTATTGGCTTTGAGCTCCATGCTACTAAATTTTCTATATACATGGAATGAGGTGTTTAAATAGAAATGCACATAAAACTGGGCAGTGTATTGGCCAGTTCATGGAAATGTGATTGGAGGCTTCCAGGATCTGAGTCCTATATTTTATATAGGAAAAATGACCCTAAGTCAGTGTTCATGGTGATTTTACAGAACATACTATCATGAATAATAGGAAAATTTTTTTTAAAGATTTATTTATTTATTATGTATACAGTGTTCTGTTCCCATGTATGTCTGAGCACCAGAAGAGGGCACAGATCTCATTACGGATGGTTGTGAGCCACCATATGATTGCTGGGAGTTGAACGCAGACCCTCTGGAAGAGCAGTCAGTGCTCAACCTCTGAACCATCTTTCCAGCCCCAATAGGAGATTCTTAATTCAGGGGGAAATAAAGATCTAGTGAAAAGATAACTAAGAACATATATAAGCCATTAAGATCAACATCTGTCATCTTAACTGATGGAGAGAGATCAGAAAACATAGTAAGAGTCCAAAGCGTAGGAGATGGGATGTCACTGTGGGGTGAATGTGAAATGTATCCGATAGGCTTGGATACTTGGTCTCCAGGTGATGACTTTATCTGGAAGATTGTGAAGACTTTAGGAGGTGGAGCCTTGCTGGAGGAAGTGGGGTGTACTTTGAGGTTTGATAGATGGGCCCCAGGGCCTGTCTTCCTTTTGCTTCCTGTTCTAATTGTGATGAGGAGAGGAGGCCAAGCTGCACGCACGCTGTGCCACCATGGAACCACTCGTGATTACGCCTCTTTCCCTCCACGAAGCCTCCACACTGTGAGCCAAAACACGCCTCTTCTCCTTTAAGTTGCTTCTTGTTGGATATTTGGTCACATCCACAAGACAAGCAACCAATCTAGACACCTTTTCATCTTAGACTATGGAGAAAGACATAAGGGAGTAACAGGGTAAGAAAACATGAAGGCAGAGTGGGATGGCAAAGTTGAGCAAAGCCACGTTCAAGGAGCTGAGGTCTTGTGCTAAGATGGTAAGAGTGTTAGTAGGGGATCCAAGAAGAGGTCACAAACAACTGAGTCACTCAGAAAAACTCAGGTTGAGAAATAAAATGGCATCTACCGTGGAAGGGTTGGCAACACAAGCTTAGCTTATGGCTGTGGTTCATTATGCTCACGTAGAAAAACAAAGTTTATTAACAAGGTTTGTGGACACCACTGTGGAGTGTGTCTAAGAGGTCAGAAGACTCCTGAAGTGACATTTCCCGCAGTCCCTTAGCCTGCTTCTCAATTGGATGGGTAACGACAGAACTAATTTTCAGGCTAAATATATATGTTCTTGATACTAAAGTTACGTGGTTTTCAGGTGCCAGTCCATATGCCATTATGTCAATATGACATGTTTTTTGGTATCTACCATTAAATAGTAATTGATAATTGTTTATTGACTACCTACTAGAGTCTAGGAGCAAGAAATACACAGTAAAAGAAAGACAGCCTCACCCATCAGCAGCCTTCCTGCTGCTGCATTATACTACCAAATAGACGGTTGTGTTTTAGAGTGGTGCGTGCCACAATAGGATGAACACAGGGTACATAGGGCAGTTAAGACTCAAGACTAAAGGTTTAGAGATGAGAGTATTAAGCTGAGATATCTTGACTAGAAATATCTGGTTAGGGGAGAGGAGTGTTCTGGGTGATGCAATGGTTCAAAGTTACAAATCATGTAGAACTGCCCAAATCAATGTCAAAATACCTACTTTATCCTATGTTATATTACATTTTATTTGGTTTATTGAATTTTCAATTTCCAGCATTTTTTCCCCAGCAATTCTATCTATGTTGACTTCTAGTTTCACAACTGGGTTGATTTTTCTTATTTTGTTTATCTCTTTGGGTTTCTTTCCCCCCCCCCCCCCCGGAGTTCTTTAAACATACTTAAGGTCCTTCTTTTGAATTCTTTGTCTAGTAGTTCTTCCAGGTCATTTCCATTAGTTTGCCATTATTATGGGAGGACACATGTTATCTTGGTTTATCCTTTTGATTCTGTGCTGAGACATGCCCATCTGGAGTAGTTTGTTGGTTGAACTTGCTTTCTCCCTCTCCCCATCCACACCCCCCTCTTTCTTTCTTACTAGTTCAAGTTGCCTTATTCTTTCAATGGAAGTTTTACCATGCTTAGGAAATGACTATGTCTTAGTAAAATAGAGATGTGCATTTTCCTCTAAGGGTCTTGTAGATGCAAAAACATAACTCTTACCTCAAAGACAAAAAAATAGTTTATTCTAGAACTAAATATGAGTGACCATGGTCCAGGAATTTATGTTATCCCCATTTGTTTGTTATAGTAACAGAACAAAGAAAGCTTTAAATCAAGGTGCTTGAGAAATCTCTGACACTGTCTGAAGACATTCTTAGCCTGTGTCTGGGTAAGGAAAGCCAGTGCTATAGGATGGTCTGTATGTCAAATTACTCTGATTGGTCAATAAATAAAACACTGATTGGCCAGTGGCTAGGCAGGAAGTATAGGCGGGACTAACAGAGAGGAGAAAAGAGCAGGAAGGTGGAAGGAGACGCAGCCAGCTGCCACCAGATCAAGCAGCATGTAAAGATGCCGGTAAAAGCGAGTTCCAGGAAAGGCGCAAAGCTACACAGAGAAACCCTGTCTCGAAAAACCAAAAAAAAAAAAAAAAAAAAAACAAAAAACAAAAAACAAAAAACAAAAAAAGATGCCGGTAAGCCACAAGCCACGTGGCAAGGTATAGATTTATAGAAATGGATTAATTTAAGATATAAGGACAGTTAGCAAGAAGCCTGCCACGGCCATACAGTTTGTAAGCAATATAAGTCTCTGTGTTTACTTGTTTGGGTCTGAGTGGCTGTGGGACTGGCAGGTGAAAGAGATTTGTCCTGACTGTGAACCAGGCAGGAAAACTCTAGCTATACTGTTTGGACATTCCAAATGATTTATCTGATAGCTATAATACCGTCTGGTCAGGTATAGAGAAGGGCAAAATATGGCTATCAGTGCTAAAGGTGACCTGAGATAATTTGGTTCTGGACTTGCAACATTCCAAGCTCTCTACAATCATAGAAGTTATAAGTCAGTAGAAAGTTTGAGGGTGCAGCTGCCTTCTGGGAACTGTAGGAAGTTTGGGACAGCATTGCTGTGGAACAATCTTTGTACACTGTAAATATGTATTGCTCTCATTGATTAATAAAGAGCTAATTGGCCTCTACCTGGGCAGAGATTGGGTGGGAGAGCCAGAGTAGGAGAATTCTGGGAAGAAGGAGGTTTGAGTCAGAGGAGTCATGAGAGATGCAGAGAAAAGGAAGATGAACATGCCCTGTTGAAAGAAGGCACCACCACATGGCATAGGGTAGATAAGAAATATGGGTTAATTTAAATGTAAGAGTTAGGTAGTAATAAGCCCAAGTTACCAGCCAACATTTACAAGTAATATTAAGTTTCCATGTCAGTTATTTGGGAACTGGCAGGTGGGAAAGGAAAACTCCAACTACAAATGGCACCCCACATTGGGCACCAGTTGATATGTTTATCTAATTATTCTTTATCAATAAAAAATAGGGAGTCAGATTTTGGGGTAAGAACCTGAAAGATCAGAGAAGCAACAGAGCAGCTAAAGCGAAGTCTGCTTACAAATAGTGTTCCAATGTGGGACCAGAATTTTCACATAAGACCTGACAAAGATTAAAAAAGGATTCTAAACAGAGTCAAACATGGCTTCTTTTTTTTTGTTTTGTTGTTGTTGTTGTTGTTGTTGTTGTTGTTGTTGTTTCGAGACAGGGTTTCTCTGTGTAGCTTTGTGCCTTTCCTGGAACTTGCTTAGTAACTACTCTTTCTCAGGTAGACTCTGTTTGCTAGCAACAAGCACAGACATGGCTTCTTTAAGAGATGGCTTTCTGGCTCAGTGCTAGGGGCAAGAAATTGGCACGACTCTTTTAAGAGGCCCTGCTACCAGAGAGTTAAAAGGGGTTTATGAGGAAAAGGTACCTTGCTACTTGTTATCAGTGTGGATCCAACAACTTCCCAGAGGTGGAGTAGTATACTTGACTCCCGCTGATACCTCCACCATGAAGCTAAGCCCTTAGAGAACCAAGGTGGGGAAGAGCCAGCTGCCAATGCCCTGTGCTAAACTGAACCATGCCAGGAACTAATATAGCAGTTTAAGATTCATCTCACACAATTAAAAAACAAATCAAATGCTCAGTTAAAGACAGATCCAGAAAGGAAAAAAACCCCTCTAAACAGGGTACAGTGTGTTTAAAAATACACATAGGCTTGGAAGAGAAAAGAGAAAGGGTACACACAGCCATAGATTAAAAAATATTTTAAAAATAATAAAGTCCTTAGAAAAGGAATAGAGTAAAAAAAATGTTAGCCATGTAAAGATGGGGATACACTGCGAGTCTGGATTCTGTATGTTATTGTGCTGTCTTTAGATTTTTCAATTGATAATGAAGGCACAACAGCTGCTAAGACACATTGGATTATGAAAACTGCTGGCTTAAACCAACCTATATAATTTAAAAATGTCTTGACTTCAAAATGGAAGTCAAAAGATATGTTACTTTGCTTTTATTTCCACAGGAAATGAAAGGATGTGGAGTCATTCCAGGTTAACGATCAGGTATGATCAAGGAAGATCTCCTGAAAATTCTGACTACAAAAATAAAGAAATAAACCCAGAAAAACTACAAAACATGTAATGTATATTTTGCCTGCTCAAACACACAACAACAAACTTATCTTTGGTTAATTTGTGTACAAAATACAATCTATACTTGTATTAATATAGAAATGTATATTACCTTTAAAAGTTTATATATTTTCAGAAGGGGACCAACCAATGAAAGTGGATGGCCCAAGTGATCCAGCATTTCAAAATGCCTCTATTACAGTCTCCTCAAAATTCTACATCCAAAACAGCTTCAAGGCTGCTGGTTGAGATGATCCAGTCTCAGTACTTCAGTCAAGACTTAGCAATTATTCCAATTTTCTCAATGTTTTTCCAAAGATGCCAGAGCCCCCAGACAATAGGAAACAATCTTAAAAAAAAAAAAAAACCAACAATGCCCACGTTCCCAAAAGATGGGTTATGGATGTTTGTTATCATTTAATGGGGGTTGGTTACAAGTTGTTAATTATCATAGTCAGAAAAAGAGCTAAACAAGAGTTAAATTCAAATATCTCTTTCTAAAGAAAAAAAGGGGGATATTATATAGAAATGCTAAGAAAGAAGTATTGAATCTACTTTAATCCAAAAAACAACTATTAGCCGGGCGTTGGTGGCACACGCCTTTAATCCCAGCACTCGGGAGGCAGAGCCAGGCAGATCTCTGTGAGTTCGAAGCCAGCCTGGGCTACCAAGTGAGCTCCAGGAAAGGCGCAAAACTACACAGAGAAACCCTGTCTTGAAAAACCAAAAAAAGAAAAAAAAAAACAAAAAATAAAAAACCAAAAAACAACTATTAATCTCAAAATATTTTACATTGGTTTGGATTTTGATTTATTGATACAAATTTAAAGTTACTTTTGCTATGCTATATGAATGTTTCTACTCCTGTTTGGGATATTGTGCTTATACAACTCATTTACAGTTAAAAAATACAAGTTAGTAGTTAGTCATCTGTAATAATCAAACTTACAGTCATATTAAGTATGTTTCAAGGTTATGATAGATAGATAGATAGATAGATAGATAGATAGATAGATAGATAGTCTTCAAACACTTCAAAGACCTACAGGATATGACATTTAATATGTTTAATAACCTAAGGCTTTTCATGGCAGTGAGACACGTTTGCTTCTGACAGCACCTATTTACTTAAAAAAAAGATGATGGACATTGATGAAAATCCATATGGAATTTGCTTTCTTTATGGCAAAAGTTAGCCATTTGGGCAAAAAACTTCCCTTGCCCCAATTTCTGACAATATACTGTCCAAACTGGACCAGCAGGATGCAAAAGGAAGTGACCGCCAAACTTTGCCAAGACAAGGTAGGACAGTCCTTCAAAATTCCCTACTTCTCAGAAATGTCAGTCAGATATGCTAGGTCTGTAGGCCAAAGATGGGATGCCCCAATGTTACAGAAGAATTTTGGGTAACTGTCCAGGCAGCCAGCTGTCCCTGTCATTACATAACATTACACCCTTCTGGGGTCTTTGTTGGAGTTAAGGACTAAATAATTAGACTTAAAGTTTTCCTTAGTTAGGATAGAAAGTGAATTAAATACTAAACTTTAGACTAACCAAGATAGAATAGATAATTGAGTATTTTCTCTAAATTTGCCAAATACAAATAGACTAGATATTGTAACTGTAATTCCTAGTTAATAATTGTTTTTGTTGTATATAATTTTACTATGTTAAAATTAAAACCTTCCTTTTTAATTAGACAAAAAGGAGGAAATGCTGTGGAATAACAATTTTGTATACTGTAAAGATTTGTCACTTAAATTGGTTTAATAAGAAGCTGATTGGCTGATAGCTAGGATTTTTGGAGCAGAGAGAATGCTAGGAGGAAAAAAAGATGCCAGCAGATGCAGAGGAAATTGGACATGTAGAAAATGAGTTATCAAGCCATGAGCCACGTGGCAGAGGGTAGATAAGAAATATGGGTTAATTTAAATGTAAGAATTAACTAGTAACAAGCCTGAGCTATCAACCATGCATTTTTAACTAATATTAATTCTCTGTGTTGGTTATTTCAGAACTGGCAGGCAGGAAAGGAAAATTCTGATTACACAGAATGGATCCCTGGGTGGTGTGTATGAGGTAGGCTGTCAGAACAAAATTCCAGGGAGCTGCATAGGTAGGCCCAGTTCAGGAAGCTCTAGTGGCTGATGAACAGTGCCTGGATTGTGGTTCCTGGGTAACACAGGAGTGCCTAAGCAGAGGACCTCTACAGGCTGTGTTCCTGAAGCAGGAGCCCGTGATGACCTGTGCCTAATATGTAGTTCCTGGGTTTATAGGCTGGGACTGAACAGGAGAAAAAGGGTGAGGGAGGGTCTGGTGCCTGATGCCTGGAAAGTGGTTCCTGGGTGTGTAGGTGGGCATGAGCAAGAGAGCCACTATTCTCTGCTTGGGTTTTTATTGTGTTATATTTTTAAGACTAGGGCTTGGTATGACTGTTCTACACTCAACACATGCAATTTCTTACATCAAAATCAATACAATTGTCATTAAAATTCAATGACAATATCCTACGAAGTCTATTTGTTATCCTTTTAAAGCATGACATGTTCTTCCATTTTATTAATTTAATCTATGTGTGGATGTATTTGTTTTTGTGTATATGTGTGTACTTGCGGTATGCATGTGTGCTTTATGTGCATGTGTGTATGCATCCATGCACATTATTTGAGGAGGCTAGAAGAGGTTGTTGTATGTGCTACTCTGTCATTCTCTACCTTATTCTTTTGCGACAGGATTTCTCCTTGAATCTAGAGTTACTTTATCAGCCAGCAAGTCCCAGCAGCTTCTTGTCTTTGCCCCATATAGCACTGAGGTTACAGGAGCAGGCATGCCTATGTCTGGCCATTTTTAAAAAATTATCTATGTATGTATGTATGTATGTATGTATGTATGTATCTATCTATCTATCTATCTATCTATCTATATCTATCTATATTTATTCTTTCCTCACACAATACATCCCTACCACAGTTTCCCTTCCTCCACTCCTCCTGCCCTGCCCCCCATCTCCCCTCTACCTGAGATCTTCTCCTCCTCCATTTCCCTTTAGAAAAGAGCAGGCCTCCCAGGGAAATCAACTGAACATGGCATAACAAGTTACAGTAAGACTAGGCACAAACCCTCATATCAAGGCTGGACAAGGCAACCCTATGGGAGGAAAAGTGTCCCAAGAGCAGGCGAAAGAGTCAGAGACACCCCACCACCACGCCCACTGTTAGGAGTCCCACAAAACTACCAAGCTGCACAATTATATATGCAGAGGACCTAGCTTAGACCCATGCAGGCTCCGTGATTGCTGCTTCAGTCTCTGTGAGCCCCTGAGCCCTGCTTAGTTGCTTCTGTGGGCAGTGTTCTCCTGGTGTCCTCCTACAATCCTTTCTCATCTCCTGCAGGGTTCTCCAAGCTTCCCCTAATGTTTGGCTGTGGATCTCTGCATCTCCTCCCTTCAGTAGCTGGATGAAGCCACTTTGATGATGAAGGGCTAGGTACCAACCTGTTCTTCTTAGGTCTATTTTGTGTGTGTGTGAGTGTGTGTGTGTGTGTGTGTGTGTGTGTGTGTGTGTTGGGGATTTGAACTCAGGTCCTCCTGTAGCAACTGCTCTTACCTACTGAATCATCTCCCTAACCCTTACTGCATCTATTTAAAATTTGGTTATCAAACATAATAGATCACTAAAGCTTATGAATGTTATCCAGAAAGGATAAGAGCCATTCATCTGTTACTAAACTATTTCAGACCATCAATGATGGTTTGAGGATCTCTTTGCCATATGGAAAAAATTTGAGGTGAATTTCTCACTTAGCATTTTTACTAACTGGCCTTTCTGAAGTGGTCTGCAGTATCCTTGAGCATTTTTTATAAGCCAATATTTCTGTCCCAAGGAAGGTTGTGACACACTGTCAACTGACAAGCCTTGATGTTAAGGAGCTCAGCAAAGTTTGATCTTATAAGTACAGATTTTTTTTGAGGGCTTGTGCATTTCTATAAACACTCTCATGAATGGTATTCTTGGATGTATGCATTTCAACTCAAGTGAATTTTACATTGGTCTTTTGATTGTGGTGTGGGAGGTATAAGTGGTTTCAGATGTGTTGGGAATTCTTTCTCCTCTTCACTGACTTTTGTTAAACCGCTGCCTATAGAACATACATTTGCAGCCAGACTCTTTTCTGCTCTAAGACAATTTACAATTGCTTAAATGCTCTAGAATTTTTTCCACACCCAGTCTCATTGCTTGAAAGCAATTTGGGATTCTCGAGAGAAATGCCCTTGAGTGATGTAGAGATATGTTACACATTAAGTTGGTCATTTTCTCTGACCTACAGAATGGGAATATGTTGCTGGCAAAACATAGAAAACAATATCCAAAATATACGGTCTAACTATGCTTTCATCGGAGCTGTTGAGGAGTCCTGTAATATGAATTGCCTTTGAAAGTCTATTATCAGCTAAATGAGTACCTGTGTGCTTGTGTTAAAGACAGGCCCTAAGCATTCCTAGAATGCACAGGTGTCGGATTTCCTAAGAAATATATTTATGTCAGGATGTCTCCTCGCTGCTCTGAGGTTCTAAGTCTAAACTGACATCATATATCATCATAAATGGGCCTTTGGGATAGTTCTTAATGTCCTTTGATTAATAATTTGAACTGAAATCTTGTCCATTTTTTATTTGCTATTTGATGTAGAGGGAGATTAGCTACATTGTTGGTTGAAAGCAGTGGGCTGCTTAGTTTTATGAAGTGAAAGGAATGTACGATCAGTGAAAGAAATGAACTATTTTAAAAAGGTTTTAAGAGAGGAGAGAAGACAAACTACCAGTTATCAATGTGGCATTATAGACGTGAAGTAAGTGGCTGGGCTGCAGAGGGAGACCCTGTTTTTAAAGAATCAAACAAACCAAAGTTAATTACAACAATGAGGCCCGTAGAAACCCAGCAGAGAAAATATTTTAAATGTAAAAGTGTGATTTTTCTAAAGAATTACTATTCCTTTTAATATGAATTAAACATTTCCAGCAGAAATTAACAAAGCAGGAAAATGTGTGGTAATAATTGGAGGTAAGTGGAAAAATATATTTGCCTTGGACCGAAAGTACTAGAAAGTGGGCATCAGGAATATTCAGCAAGGTTTACCTGGAATGACTCCTAACCCTAATATTCACATACTTGACAGGCTTTCACTGAACAATTCATGTTGGAAAAAATTCTCAGAAATTTTCAAACTCTGTAGTGGATGTGTCAAACTGTGGACTGCCTTCAGGATAAGCTGTCTTTCTGGAAAGGGCTCCCATAGCCAAAGCAAGTGCGTGCAGATTGTATTGGGACGTGTTTGAGGTAATTGTCTATTGTATACAATGTAAAGAGTTAGAAACAAGACAAAACGAAAACAGAACCCACGGGCACTTTACTGCCCACAGTACTGCAGCAAGCTTCATGCCTAATTACCAAGTGTAGCTCTATTCTGGCAGCATACTTACTGACCGTTAGCCTAGAGGACCTGGCTATGGTAAACATCCAAGTAATACGAGTTCTCGGGAATGTGCAGTTAGCAGCAGAAAGTGGCACCACAAGACCTTACTTAATGGCTGCATACAGACGTTACTGGACTGAGCGGTTCACCCAGCAGCATTATTGATTATGTCTCTAAGATAAGTGTTCTTGATGGAATTTGAAATCAATACATCTTTTAGCATTAGGACTTTTTTTTTTTTAAGTGGAGGTGATAGTCACTCATCTGGGAGTATAATTTGATAAATAATGGATTGGAACTATGACCAGATTTCATTGCTATCCATCAGGATTTTCTGGGAGCTCTGGTTGGGCACCATTCTAGAGATGCAGAATTAGGACTTGTACGTAACGACACAGGGTCATGGCTCATTGTAGAAAACTTAAACATTTTAAATGCCATATGTAGCAGATCTCAAAGAGGTTAAAGGATCAATATTTGTTGTGTATATTCATAGTACAAAAACTTAATTCCTAGTTACCTGAGAGACTCAAACCCAAAATCGTATATAGGAAGCTAGATGAAGCCTTTTTCTAGAATTAGTTAGTACTTTATATGACCATTAATATCATGACAAGAAGTTAAAAAAATACATATATATGTAAATCCTATAAGTTTTGGGCTAATATTTATACTTTAAGAAAAACTTTAAAGAGTTAAAATAAAACCAAAGGATCATGAGAGTAGTGACAACAGAATAGTCCCTAATTTTGGTTTTTCTTCTGTCCCATATCAGGTGGCTCTTCTGACATGAGACAGAGATTTTGGATTTTACTTTAACAAGCATGCCTGGGTTTAGAGAAGGAGAGAGCCACACTCCAACTCCAAAACCAACTTTAATTTTCAATTGAACTGGGACTACAAAAGACCATTTGCATTATGTGTCTGTAGAGAAAAACAGAAACAAACATTTGGGAAGATTTATGAAATTTTATCTTCTTGGAGATGTGATATACCAATAGACCAATTTACTCTTTTTCTTGGGACATTGTTTTTGGAATGATTTGTCCTTTTTCTTCACATGTCTCATTTGTCAGTGGTCTTCAGATTCCTTAGCTGAATGCCTGCATTTTCCTGAAAAGACAAAAACAAAACCTTTCCCCAACCCTAACTTTGGGGAGTTTCCCTTTTGGCAGGTTATATCTGATCAAATGAAAAGCACTTGTTAGTCATATAAATTAGTTTAGATTGAATGCCCATGCTGTTTCATGAACCATCATCTCTTCTAATTAAGAGGTCTCTCTTGTTCAAATCTAATCTTTATCAATTTTGATTTATGGTTTCTCCTGAATTTTTTGTTCTCTCTTCTATAGCTGTTCTATCATCTAGAGCAGTATGGTTTTTTACAATAGACATTAGGTTTTTAATTGCTCTGGGAAGGTTTTTCCTCCATAGTGATAGGAAATGACTGAACTGAGTTTGGCATGGGGCCTGTGTGAGGCCCCCAAGGTGTTTCCCATGACTAAGTGTTACCTTGACTGTCTGTTGATCTACATTCATTAGTTTAATGTCTGCCTTTGCCACACCTTCTGCATACTCCAGAAGGGAGGGTGTTCTGTTTGGTTATTCTTAGAAAAAAACATTGTTTCTAGGAATGCCCTGTTTGCAATCCCTTTTTAGGTAACTTTGTTTACCGCAATTGAAACACTTGGTATTTCAATTTTTCTTCAAACCTCTGGAAATCACCTCTCCTATCCAAGCATCATCATGGTCATGAGATTCAATATTAATTGATCTTGGATCCGTTCCTCCAAGGGTTCTGATCTTGCCTTTAATGGCCTAATTACCCTTTTGCATTGTGCGTTAGGCAGAGATTCAATTGTTATTTGCTTCTGAATTTGGTATCATTCTATTTACTGCTGAAGTCAGTCTTTGTAAGAAATTAGTGAAGGTTTCTTTTGAGACTTTTATAACATTAGTAAATGACTCAGTTATCTTTCCTTCTTCTTCAATTGTGTCCCAAGCATTCAAAGCTGCTGTGAGGCATAAAGTCAGGGTGTAGTCATCACATAGATATTGCCTTTCTACATTAGCATATTCTGCCTCTCCAAGAAGTTGGTATTGGGAGATTTCCATACCTCTAGCTCTACTTTGTTGTTCAGTGGTCTTAGCCTCATCTTTCTACCAGATCCTCCACTGTAACTGAGGACCAGGCTCCAAGACTACTGTAACCAAATCTCTCCAGTCTTGAGGGATAATTCTATTACAGGTTGACCACAAGTTTAACATCTGCTTCACAAAAGGTGAATGTATGCCATGTGAAACTATTGCTTCCTTGAATCTCCCCAAATCTAACATTTGCACGGGAGTCCATTCAGCTCTTACACAGCCTTGGGGAAATCTATCATTTGGCAGTTCCTGTAAGGTTACTGGATAAATTAAGGTTGGTTGTTTGAAAACCTTAAGTTGTTCCTCTCTAACCTTGTAATGCAATGCTGAGATTGGTTCTTCTTTAAATTCCTCTGTCTGGGTTTGAATATCTCTATGATCTGTTTTAATAAGTTTTTCCAAAACTTGTATCTTGGCACTCATATTTACCAACTTTTTTAATGATAAAACAAAACTGATCAAACAGATTATATTTATAATTGATGTTACATAAATTAATTATCCTCTCCTCTAATTGTTCTATTTTCAAACCGTGCATTGGGAAATCATACAACGACCTAACTCTCTCCATCATAATGTTTCCATTTTTTAACATGGGAAAAAAACTCTCTCACTTTTTTAAAACTAATTTCCCCTTTAAGAATTCTCAGTTGTCTCACCAAATTTGTCAATGATGACGATTCAGATGATGGTGAAGTGTGGGGCTGACTGCTCTCCTTCTCTGATCTTTCATCTTTCACCCTGATATCTGATTCCAGGTTTTTTATTATTAAGACAAATTAGAATTTATGCTACAATGAAACCTATGCCTCTCACTGTTAATGAAGCCAAGAACCTAGCAGTAGACAGGTCATGATTTCTAAGGGCAAACCTACTACTATCCTGCTAAATGAACATAGTAACAAAAAGAGTCAGAAGGGCATGTTGCTGTGCTCATGGATCACTATCACTCAATTCTCATCAAAGAAGCTTCCTATTGTAGTAGATGGCAATTAGCACAGAGACTCAGAACTGGACAAGCGCAGAGTGAGAGGCTTTGTGGCACTTGGTTTTAAATGGGATGTCCTCATTAAATCCCTCCACTCAAGGCTGAGGGATCTTTGTGGAAGAGTAGGTACAAAGACTGTAAGAGCCAGAGATTCCTTGTTTCCAAGGAAACAGTGTCTTGCAGACACAACTGGGTTGAGACATATATGCACTCACAGAGACTCTGGCAGCATGCACAAAACCTGTAATATTTGAGCCAGACAATGTCTCAGCATGGGAAGCAGGAAGTAGATACAAAGTCCCATTCATAACCAAGAAGCTCTTTGCAATCAATAAGTGCTGGAAGAGGGAAAATGAGTTTTCTGCAGTGGAGAGACACCGTGTTCATTAGCAGTCCAGAGTAGGGCCCATGCTCAGGAGTAGTTGACCCTCCATTTTATTGGTGTGTTTTTGTTGTTGTTATGGTTATTGTTTTGTTTTTGTTTTTCTTCTTGTTTTACTTTGTTGTTTTTGAGAAACAGAGAAAAAGCATGAAGTTGGGGAGAATCTTTGAGGACTTGAAGAAGGACAAACAATATGATCAAAATGAAAATTTTAAAAATAAAAAAATAATTAAAAAGATAAAATGAATTCCACCAAGAATTAAAAAAAAAGATCACACTGCTTTTATTGACTATTTAATAAGAGGAACAAATAATGAAAGAGAAGGTTTTCTTTGCTACTTAAAGCATCAGTGATTCTATCAATACTTTGTGAAAATTTTCCAACAGATTAAACTAAGAGGCACTGTGGTATATGTAAAGATTACCTGATTCAAAGGGCATCCAAGGAACAGCTAGAACATTCTTTATTGTGTTGTGAACTACAAGAGCATTATGGCTTTAGGACCCTAAAATCTAAAGAGGAAATGAAAACAAACGTTTATAGTTAGTGATGTTAGTGATATCGTCATTTATCAAGTCCCTGTCCTGTTTCAGGGACTTTTTGCCTAATCGATCTTTCGTGGATCCTTTGAAGGGGGATCCTTTATCTCTTTTTAACAGCCGAAGAAAGTAAGGCACAGAGAGCAAATTGCCCGTGTCACAGTGTCACACAGTGACATAAAACCCTGTCTGTGAGCTGCAGAGACGGACGGCTCAGTGGGCAAAAATGCTGCCTTGCAGACATAGCACCTGAGTTAGTCACCCATGTGAAAACTCGCGGTAGCCATGCACGCCTGTAACCACAATGCTGGGAGAGGGGAGAAAGGAGGATTCTTTAGAATTCCTGGCTGCCAGACTCAACCTCACCAGAAAAGCAGTGACCTCCAGGTTCAATGACTGCCCAGTCTCAACAGAGTACAGCCGGCAGTGATAGAGCAGGACAGCTGATGTCTCCCTCTGGTTTCTGCATGTGTGCCTGCACATATGTGTGTGCAGAACACACACACATATACACACACAGAGACATGCACACAGACACACATAGGTACATACATACAGACACATACATTCATACATACAGACACACACACACTACACACAGACACACACACACACACACACACACACACACACACACACACACACACA
>CABHPQ010165407.1:0-14847 GCA_902168405.1 Peromyscus aztecus | reverse complement strand
CACACACACACACACACACACACACACACACACACACACACACACACCCCAGTACCATATCTATGCATTGTAGTTTCCTCACACTGGGAGTTGGGTTCTGTCCCATCCCTCCCTCCCTCTGCTTCTGTTTCTCTCTTTCGCTCTTCCCTTCTCCTCAGGTTTATTAGGCTGTAACTGGCAGATGAGAATCACACATCTCATTTAAGGTGTCTGAGCTGAAGTTTTCACGTGCTCATCCATTGTGAAATGACCACCACAATTATAGGCTAATTAACACACCATCACTTCACACAGTTATGTGTCCCAGTGAACACGCCAGTCTATCTCACAGCAAGTTTCCATCTTGTAATTTGGTCTTGTTGAGTTACTCACCACGGTGTGTATCAGACACAGAGCTTGTTCACTGGACACAGCTGAAGCTTTGCTCACTTGACTGGCATCTCACCCATCTCACACACACCCCACCCCCACCCCCGCTCCCCACACCTGGCGACTGCATTCTGGCTCATGCTTTGTGAGTTCCACTATTTTACACTTCATGTATAGTGAGTGAGGTCATGAGATGCTTTCTTTCTTTGCCCGGTTTATTTAATTTTGCATAATGTCCTTGTGTTACAAATGACAAAATTTTCTTCTTTTTAAAGGCTGAGTAATGTTCACCGCCTCCCTCATCCTCTCTCTCTCTGTTCCACCCAAATATCTTTTCCTTCCTGGGCCACTGTGGCTATGGGAAGCTGGAGAACACACCTTTCTCTGAGAGTTTCTTGTAACCCACAACTCAAGTTTGAGGTGTGATCCAAAATTTAGCAATGGGACCTTCACAGGGACTGTTTTAGTTCTCAACTAGTCAAAGAGGCCAGACGAGCTGTCTGTCCAGATATTTCATGCATCAAATGATTCTCACTTTGGTAAATTTTTGAGGAACCCGTATTCTGAGGCGAACACTAAATAAAATAACTGAAAAGAAAAAAAGGAAAGCCAGAATTTGAATTTCTGTTTAGTTTAATGAGTTTCTGGAGATCTTTTCTCTAAGTTTTTTTATTTTTATTTTGTTAATTACAGATTATTGTTCTTTCTCTCCCCGCCCCCCCCCCCCGCCCCCTTTTTTTTTTCTTTTGAGACAAGGTTTCATTCTGTAGCTTTGGGTGTCCTGGAACTCACTCTAGACCAGGCTGGCCTTGAACTCACAGAGGTCTGCCTCCTGAGTGCTGGGATTAAAGGCATACACCACTAGGTTGCTATACTTCTTAAATAGCTTTTTGGTACAAACAACAGATTAGATTATCAGAGAGAATGAATCTTTTGGACCAGTACTTAGAGGAAGGAAAGTACATACTGTAGTTTCGAGTTAGCAATAAGTTATTATTTAGTTACTGAATTTCGATATTTGTTCAATCCTAGACTACCTTTACTGGTGTATTATATAATTGTATTTACAGTAATAATTTGTGGAGTTTAGAGTGGGTGTTCTTATTAACCCTCACTTCATAGATGAGTGCTCTGTGGCTAGCCTCATGAAGGCCTTTGGGACCAGGAAGAGGGGAATCCTAAGAAATGCTTTCACAAGCTAGTGATCATCTAGTTGTCAGGTCTGGAAACTTTAAATGCAGAAAGCACAGCTGTCATGGTTGTGGTGGCGCTGCACATGAGTTCCATTTAAAAAATACTTATTACTCAGTGAAAATGAGGACATGCCCACACCAAGGTGTGGCTGAGGAGAATTCTTATTGTAGATATGAGGAAGAGCCCAGCCAGAGGCATCTGGAAGAGTCCAGAGCAGGGAGAGAAAGTAATCGACTAGATGTGACCAGCAGACTGAACCCGGCCAAAAGAGGAAAGAGAGACACGGGAGAGTGAGAGAGGAAGAGAAGAGAGGGGAAGTGGACCAAGAGAGAGAGCCAAGGGAGCCAAGAGAGCGCTGGCCTAAAGGGCAGGGTTATGTAGGAAAGAGAAGCTCGGGGAAGTTGGAGGCTTAAGGTAGGGGCAGGGTGAGAAGTGCTCAGAGGATCCACAGACACTGAAGGAGCCTAGAGGCCAAGTAGGCCCTTTGGTATGCTAATAGGCATCACAGTTAGCCAGGGTTTCTTTGAGACCTGACAATTACTTTATGTTTGTGAGGGGTGTTTCGCCTGCTGGAAATCGACATCAGATCTTCTGGAAGAATACCAGAGCTCTCAGCTCCTGAACCATTTCCCTAGCCCCTTTTCTGTGACTGAGGATTCCCCCTTCTCTCCTCCCCCTCCCCCATCTCTCTCTCCTTCCCTTCCGCCCTCCTCTTTATTATTGCCATCTTTCCTCACCCCATGCAAGATATCCTGAGCGTCATAATACCCTTTTGGTTCTGACATTTTCCGGAGGGTGGATGGTCAAGGCAATGGAATTCTATGGAGAGTGTCTTCAAGAAGCCTGTTGAGTTTGAGAATATGGAGATTAACTTATCTCTCCTCCCCCCCTTTTCTCCCTCCCCCCTTCTTCGTTTTCACCCTCTTCCCCTTCCCTCCCTCATCTCTCCACTTTGTGGAATTTGTTTAGCTGGAACTACTTCTGACTCATTTAATCAATATTTACAATGCTTTAATCCACTTGCCTGGAAAATTTCCTTCCCCAAATGCCAACCTGGCCTCGGGGACTCTCACAGTAAAGGCCAGGAGGCAGAACTTCACTTTAGATGTATTGTTCTCGGTTTAGTACTGGTTGGCTCCTTAACTGCCCCAGTCAACAGTGTAATTGGGGGCAAAATTTACACTATCGTACACATGCTAGGTTTAAGGCATTGTGCAGGGTATTGGGAATGAGCAGACAAGGAGAAAAGGCAATAAAGCTCTTCTTAATGAGCTTGCAACCTAGTAAAAGGATTATAGGACCAAAAACTATGTGGCAGCTCATGGCAGCTTCTCTTGTAGCCTGGCAGGCAGAGGGTGGGGCATTGCTAGTGTCCAGGGGAGGTAGCAGTGTGTCTTAGTCTCCCAGGTGTTGGGAAAGTGCTTGAATCACGTTCTCTGAGATGCAGTCTGGGAGCTGGTGAGGGTTTTAAGGAGTAATAAACTCATCTGTTTTCATACTTTAAATTGTCAAATGTCTTACTTTTCTTTTGGAAATAATTTCAGCTTTATAGAAACGTTGCAAGGACGATAGCACACAAGGCACTCATGTCTACTTTACACACATCACTTGATAGTGGCCCACGGTAGACCGCTGCCTCTTCCGCCTGGGCCTTTATGATTCGCTCTGTCTCTGTTTCTCTCTCCACACACACGTAAATGATGTTCTGAGTAATTTTAGACCAACTTTCCTCCATCATAGTACTATACCCCTAAAGATTTTAGTGGGTACTGTTAGTTTTATGCAGTGCTGTTTACCCTGCGAGAGAAAGTCACGAGGCACGACAATACCCACTATAAGAGTTTATTAGGAGAAGGGAAGGGCAGGAAAGGATGTGCTAGGCCTATTTGGGAGACATGTCCAGAAGAGTGGGGAGGGCACATGGTACCTGCTTTTATGGACTTCCCGGCGCTTGCGCATATGGGCCTAGTAGCTAGCTACACCACGCATGCGCATAGATTACGTGATCACACTGCTCGAAAATTACGTGACCACACAGCGCACAGATTACGTAGGATGTACGGCCCCGGAAATGACTAAGCATCGCGCCAGCGCATGCTAGGTCTTGGGGATGTGGCTAGAATTCCTATCAGTTACTTCTTGTTTTGTTTTTGAGACAAGATCTTGTAGCTCAGGCTAGCGTGGAACTTACTATGTAGCCGATCAGAGTGAATAAGAACATTCCTTTATGGAAGATGAGTTTAGTGCCACAGGACTGGAATCCTGACACTGGAGTGGCAGAGGAAGGACTGTCTGGACTACACAGTAAGACCCCATCTAAAAAAGTGTTTTTATAAAATCCCACTGCAATTAGTATTAACCCAATATGATGGAATCAAACATCTGCTTTTCCAATTTTGTTAGTTGACCCCAAATGTCCTCTAGAGACTTGCCCCTCATGCACAGGAGAGTGTGAGGTTGAATATGGCATTTGGTTGTTATCTCTCTCTCTCTCTCTCTCTCTCTCTCTCTCTCTCTCTCTCTCTTTCTCTCTCTCTCTCTTTCTCTCTCTCTCTCTCTCTCTCTCTCTCTCTCTCTCTCTCTCTCTCTGACAAGACAAACATCTTCACTTTATTCAATTTGAAAGCAAAAATTTAGAACACATTAAATACGGAAACAAACTTTGAAATGAAATCTAGGGGAAAATAGTCACTTGGGCTGCCAAGATGGCTCACACAGTACAGAGTGGGAACTGACTCCTACAAGCTGTCTCTGACCTCTTCAAGTGGGTCATGGTGTACACACAGGCCTACCTGCAAGCACACTCACAACAAATAGAAGTGAAAGAAAAGTTTTTAAAAAATCATTAATAAGAAGGAACCCTTCATCCCAGTTTCTGCTCATGGACAAGTGAAGAAGTTTTTAATCTCAGTCCAGGAAACTCAGTAGCTGAGCTCCACACGGAATCATCAGATATGTGCTTGGAAATCATCACATCATTGTTTTTGGTTGTCATATCTCTTTAACTTTCTTTAGTCTGGCACATTTGAACAGCCTTCTTGGTCTTCTATGATGGGACATTGGCATTTGTGAGGAATACAGTGCCCCCTTTTGTAAAAGCAATGTGCTCCTCATTTTAGGGTCCATTGAAGTTTCTCCAGGCTTAGAATGAGATGCATGTGTCAGGCTGGAAGATGAAAAGAACTGATGTCACTTTCTTAGAGTGTCGTATTTGCAGGCACATTGTGTCATCCATCTGCCTTCAAGGTAATGCTACTTTTGTTCACCTGGTCACAGTATGATCCAATTTCTCCTTCTCCCCTTTCTCTTCTCTCTTCTCCTTATCCTCTTACTCCTCCTATTCATCTTCATTCTCCTTCTCTTACCTCTTGTGTCCTCCTCTTCTTCAAACTTATCTTGAAACTAACAAGGTTCCCAATTGAGAAGTCACCCGCAAATTGATCATGCAAATGTCCTGTTTCTCTTCAGAAATTTCTATCAGACTTAGTTAATTTACTCAAACCAGTCTTTATCATGACTGTGGAAAATGGTGGTGAATAACTGTGAATCCTTTGCACACTTACCAGCCATCTTCAGTTCTAAGTGAAAACTCTCCCCTCTTTTACGATTCCTCTTGGTTATTGACATGGACTCAAAGTATCTTATTTTCCCCAATATTGCAGTTGGTGACTATGTCTAATTGTTTTGGTACATTTTCACTTCTGAGCATAACAACATAATTTTTCATTTCTGAGTCAGGCCTGGAATGAGCTGTTTGTGTGAGGATGGCTGGTACTTGTGTGAATGGTGCTAGAGACCAATGTCTCAGTGTTGAAGTGTACACATCGCTATTTGCCTGGCTCTGGAGAAAGAACTAGGAAACATGAACGCATTCAAAAATATAGATCCAGATGTGCACACTACACTCATGCATATTCATTTCTCAACACATTTGCATGCATATATATATGAATGCTTATGATTTCTAGTTTTAGGGCATGTGTTTTCACACTGCTAGTCATAATCCCCCTATAGGCATGATGTTCATCCTCAGCCCCTCAACAGTTTGAACTTGGCTTCCAGAATCTCTGCTCATGCGCACAAGCGGTCAATATATCTGAAGCAGCTTTGAAATTGCTTCTCTCCATCCTAAACAAACCCAATGTACTAAAGGGCTCAGAATTTGTTACCATCCCCTTCCTCCTCCCTAGATGCTGCCCACATCTGAAGGTACCGAATAGACACTGCATTACCAGTGACGTGGATTGGGTCCCTCTTCCCGTTCTCCTCCTGTGTGGCTACATTCTTCATTTGAACAGCACGGGCCTCATTTGTTTGCCTTTAGTTTCAGCTTTTCCTCTTTCCCATCCTTTTTGACTTAATTTGATTCATACATTAACATCTCTCTGAAGCAAACATGACAGGAAAGGGCTGGGAGATGGCTCGGTGCTAAGAGTTCTTGTGCATGTGTAAGGATCTGAGTTCAAATCCTCAGTACCCAGATAAAAGGCAGGGCATGGCCACTCACACCTGTAACCCTAGCACTGTGAGTACAGAGACAGGAGGATCACTGGGGCTTGCTGGTCCCCAGCTCAGAACCTAAGAAGAGGGTGATAGAAGAGGGCACCCAGAGTCCTCCCTGACCCCTGCATGCATGAATGGTACACACCTGCATATACACTCTACCCACCCCCACACATATACACACAAAATTGTTTTAAATTATAGTGAAAATTATCCTTACAAAAATGTTATTCTCTTCTATTATACTTACAAAATGTACATCCTTCCTTGCCCTTTTCTTGTGCTGCTAACCTCTGCCTTCTACTTTTTGTGTCTGTCTGAATTTCTTCTGTCGGGCAGAACAAGGTGGCAAAATCATGCTTCCTCCCTGTCCCCATCTCCCTTCTGTTTTACAGAGAAGGTCTATGCTGTACATGTATAAGGATGAATATTTGTTTGCTTTTCCCCTAAGATAACACATATCAGAAACCCTACATACCAGTTCATAAACACCATCCTCATTCTTTGTCATAGTCCCATAATAGTCAATTGTGTGTATGTACCACGGCTTCTATCAATCTCTTATATTTAACCATGCAACTTGTTTTTCGGTGTTTACATTTACGAATAACTCTGTAATGAACATCTTCTGCACAGATATTTTCATGTGGCTGAAGAGATGCCTTTAGACAAATTTCTTTATGTAGAATGCTGGGTAAATGGCTCCAATGCATGTATAGTTTCATTGTGTATTGGACGACACTTGTTTCTAGAGGGTAGGCTGTTTGCACCAGGAGTGCCTTACCCCAGTGGTACAGATGTCTCTAATTCACAGCAGATTGTGCTGTTATGTACAGGCTGTCTGCTGTCACTTTCAGTCTGCTTTTTTGTGGACTCCCAGGAAGGGAGCATGAGCATGTCGGGAAATTGTCCAGTGAGATTTTGCATACGAAAGGGTGTTTATTGACAGCATTGATTTCTGAAGGCCGCTTAGGTGGATGCAGTATTGTTGATTTACATGTTCTTTCTTTAAGCTTTTTGATAATGGTAGTTTCTTGAGCGCGCACGCACGCGCGCGCGCGCGCACACACACACACACACACACACACATTTCTTTGAGACAGGATTTCACTGTGTAACCATGGCCAGCATGGGACTTGCTAAAGTAGACCAGGCTGGCCTCAAACTCAAAAGAGATCTGTCTCCGGAGTGCAGGATTATGGGTGTGCACTCCCAGACCTGGCTGTGTTCTCGCGTCTTATGTCAGTCTTTGCTCTATGTACTCTTCAAGCACCAAGTATTTTCATTTCTTGTTTCTCTTGGATCACCTTTATTTAGTTTTACTTTTGAATGATTATCTTTCTAGATACAACACTCTTACTTGACAGTTTATTTTAGCACTTTGGATATTCCATCCCAGTGACTCTGGTAAGAAGTCAGCTGTTTATTTTATTGAGTTCCTGTGTAAGGGCAAGTTATTTTTTCTTTATGCTTTCAAACTTTTCTGTTTGTGTTTTTATTTCAGGGCTTGTGTGTTGAGGGTTGGTTCTCCTTGTTTTCTGTTATCTGGAGTGTTTTACTTGCTTATCATTTATTTTATGGTTTTATTTAACTTATTGCACTTTTATTCTTCAGGTTGTGTCTTGGTCAGTGTTCTATTGCTGTGGAGAGATACTGTGCCCATGGCAACATTTATAAAGGAACGCATTTGACTGTTGGCTGGCTTATAGTTTCAGAGGTTTAGTCCATTGTCATCATGGCAGGGACCATGGTGGCGTGTGGACAGACATGGTACTGAAGAGGCAGTAGCTGAGAGTGCTACATCCGATCCACAGGCAGCAGGAAGAGAGAGCCACCAGGCCTGGCTTGAGCTTCTGAAACCCCAAAGTCCACCCCCAGTGACACACTTCCTCCAACAAGGCCACACCTCCTGATCCCTTCAAACAGTGCCACTCCCTGGTGACCGAGCATTCAAATTTAGGAGTCTATGGTGGCCATTGTTATTTAAACCACCACAGATTGCTTTTTCTTTCCTTAAATTTTCGCTTGAATCTCATCTCAGGTAGCCTGTGACTGTCTTATTTCTGACGTATTTTGTCTCGTTTCCTCCTTCCCCAAATTCGGTTCAGAGTCTTTGTGACTCTGGAGCTTTTCCATATTTGTAAACGTTCATGGGACTTGATTCAGTTTGGAGTGTTGAATCACAGTTTCTACAGCTTTGTGGCTGATCTGGGGGTCAGGATTTCAGACGCTATCTTTATTCCTGTTTATTTTGTGGTCAGTGCTCCCGTTTCGATGACTCTCTGTCCTGACAGCTCTGTGCTCTCTCAGGGTGGTGCTTTATGGATGGGTGGGTGTGTCAGGAAGGCGATGGTTGGTGTAATTTGATTCTCTTTTGTGTGTTTTATTTAACTTAGTAGAGGCTTTACATTTTCATTTTACTTCTTTCTTCTCCATCACTCCCATGCTTCCAAAAGTTACATCTCCAATTGCACAATAGTTCTCTGCTCCCTCCGCCCCTCAACCTCCATGTTCTCTGCCCCTCACGGTCCAGCAACTCTCTAGAGATGGTAGTGCCTGTATCTAACACCCTCCACTGCTTTCCTTCGCCTAGTACTAGAAATCACCAAGTTCTGACCGGAGACCAGCTTCTTTCTTCCTCTCTCTCGGCATGATTCTCACCGTACCATACCTAAGTTCTGGGCACTCCTTTGATATTTTCCTGGAATTCTTCAGGGCCCCTTTCTTCTCCTTCACACACAGGCTTTCTTTCAGTGGTGTGTGGGTGTCAGGAGCTCAGCTGGAACTCCATTAATTTCTTCACTTACAGCTAATTTTAGTGTCATGATATTTTCAATCATAATACTGTTGAGAGCGTAGATTACATGTGGTTTTATTTGCTTGGTTTTGCGATGTTCCCCCCCCCCCCACAGGATTTAAGATAGCAGATTTTAAATCAATCAGTTACCATTAGTGAGTTCTCCAGGTTTTATCACATTGAAATCAAGATGCCCCTCTTTGTGTATGTAATAAAAAGCACTGGACCATAGTCCAAGAGGTGTGTTCTTTCTTATGAGTTAAGGACTTAAGCTAGTTGATACGGTGTAGCGTGTCTGTAAAGGATGGCTCTTTCTGCCCTGGGGATGTGTTGGAGGTGGCAAGTTTGGGAAGAACAATAGTCAAGCTTCCATAGCAGCTGAAGAAGACAAGAGAGCGGAGACAGTGGACAGGGGGTGGTTGGCAGAGGACTCTGAAGTCCTGGTCGGTGGGGGAATTACGTCGTGGAAAAGCCTGAATCCCTGAATCACCATGTGATGGAAAGCTGCCTGCCAACCACGAATATTATCATTCAGTTATCCTATGGGCAAGAAACATTGTCACCAGTGAAATTTGATGTTTGTTATCTAGTTAACTATCTTAACATACTTGGAAACTTTAAAGGCCTTGCATAATATCCCCAGTTAAATTAATGATAGAGTCATGACTAGTGTTCAGAACATCCCTCTCTGTGAAGTATATTGGTAAGTCTCCATTACATAGGGTGGGGTGGGATCTGGTTGTAGAAGATGATGCATTTTATAGGGAACTCTACGAGTAAGACAGTTGTACGAAATTCTCATTTAAAAACTCATGACTTCTTCCCTCCCTCTCCTCTCCCTTTCTTCTTCTTCTTCTTCTTCTTCTTCTTCTTCTTCTTCTTCTTCTTCTTCTTCTTTTTTTTTTTTGTGGCCAGAGAGATGACTCAGTGGTTAAGTGAACTTGTTGCTCTTGCAGAGGACCAGAGTTTGACTCACAGCACCCACAACAGGTGGCTACAACCACTTGTAACTCTAGTTCCAAGGGAATTGTCCTCTTCTGGCCACCATAGTACCTGCACAGATATGTACAGATAAATAAAACCATGGTTTTTTTTATTTTAAATAAGTACAATTAAGACATTTATCATGAATTTTTAAAAAAATCTGTATTTTTATGAAAAATAATATTTTTTAACCAGGAAATCATGACTTTGTGGTTGAAAACTGACATGCATATGTAACAGCAAGACATCAACAATGTGCAGAACATGTGACAGCAGGTGGCCCTCCCTGCCGCTCTCCTGTGGGGACCCGCAGACTGTCTGGGAGATGTCTGAACAGCACTTCCAGTCCTCGTGTTTGTAACCCCAGCACTCAGGAGGCCGAGACAAGTGCTTTGCTGTGAGTTCAAATGCAGCCTGGGCTATATAGTGAGTTTCAGGATAGCCTGGGCTACAGAGTAAGATCCTGTCAAAGAAAGAGAGAAAGAAAGGAAGGAAGGAAGGAAGAAAGAAAGAAAGAAAGAAAGAAAGAAAGAAAGAAAGAAAGAAAGAAAGAAAGAAAGAAAAAAGAAAGAAAGGAGGGAAATAAGACTATCATTCTGTTAAAAAGTTTAGACTTTTTTATTAGGAGCTGATGATCTTATTCACTGACAAATATCAAGGGGTTACTATTACTTAAAAACAACAAAAAATAATTTCATGTGTATGGGTCTTTCATGTGCATGCATGTCTGTGTACCATGTGCATGCCTGGTACCCTTCGGTCCCCTGGAACTGGAGTTACAGATGCTTGTGAGCTGCTACATAAGTCCTGAGACTCAAACATGAGTCCTCTGAAGGAGCAGCCAGGGCTCTTAACCATTGAGCTATATCCTCTGAGAGATTATTATTATTATTATTGGACTTTTGGTATTTAATATTTTAGTTAGTACTCTTTCTAATATTTTTGCTTAAAATAATTAACCCACCATCAGATAAAATCATGCTAACACTTCTAATATTGGCTTGTCACTTTTAAAACAGAAAATGCTGAGAATTGACTTAAGATGGTGATTGCTTCTGGCACCCGGGGGACCCCAGAGCAGCTCCAAGGAGCCTGAGAGACCCATAGAGGCTCTGGGGGGACATGAAGTGGAGGAGGAGTCTGCAGAGCCTGCAGTATCTCTGGAGCAGCTAAAAAAAGGCAGACCATATGGGAAGATGCTTTTAAAAAGTGGACGCATGAAACTGGAAGGAAAGACAGAGCAAAGACCGTGGCATTACTGAACAGGGCTGGCCTCTGCTTACCCTGGTCGGAGAGGGAGAACACTGCCTGCAGGCTGCAAGCACACGTGCCATGCGCCATGCGCGGTGAGCCATGGGGCAGCCCGCAGCAAGGGCAGGGAGGTGTACGGGCCCCTCTGCCTTCCTTGCTGCTGCTCGACTTGCTGGGAGGAGGGGAGAGCAAGGCTTCCGCACTGCCCACAGGCTACCAGCACAAGGTTGTGCCCGGTGAGGCTTGCACAGCTGGCATCGAGGTGTGCAGTGGCCTGGAGCTTGCTCGGATCCTGCCCCTGGAGGCCCTTCCTAGTCACAAGATCCTCCTGACTCTGGGCAGCAGCAGATATCCAAGAGAGTCTCAGTGATGGTCCAGTAGTTACGGTGCTTCAGAAACCAGAGACCCTGAACCAGACCAAGGACTTGTTGCAATGAGTATTTGCATGTAAAGCTGTTTGAGGGGAGAAACACCATGCGACTCACTGCCGTTTGCAATGCCACTTTGACGAACAAATATGTAATAGAGAGGTGGGAAAGATGAAAAAGCAGGGTGGTGCGGGCTTGGTGGAGAGGGGAGAAACTAGAGACTCTACGGTGGTGACAGGTGTGCGAGAAGGCTGCGGAGGAGGAGGGAACATGTTGTTGCCAAGAAGGGCTGGCAGGGTGGAGTGCAGCAGCCTGGAGCTCGCACAGGCTCTGCCTCTGCCCAGCCACACCACAATCACCCTGGCTCCGAGCAATGACCGGATGTCTGAGATGGAGAACAGTTCCTTTTCGGGATTGGGCCTCCTAGAAAGGCCTCTATGGTCTGTGCTGCCCCTAGAGGCCATGGCCCCGGGAGGTGTCTGTGGCATCTGTTGCTGGTCCATGATGCTGCTGGAAGCCATGTTGGTGTCCATGGTCTGTTTTACCTCCAGAGGTCAAATGGATGTCTGTGGCCTGGGCTGCTGCCTAAGGCCATGTTGATATCTGTGGTCCATGCTGCTTGCCTAAGGCCATGTTGATGTCCATGGACCATGCTGCCACCTGAGGCTATGTTGATGTCCGTGGTCCATGCTCCTGCTGGAGGTCAGGTGGACATCCTTGGTCTGTGCTACTGCCGGAGGTCATGCTGATATCTGTGGTCCATGCTGCTACTGTGGACCATTTTAGTGTTCCGTGGCCTGTGCTGCCACTGAGGGCTATGATGGTGTCCATGGTCCATGTTGCGGCTGAGGACTGTGTTGATGTCTGTGATCTGTGCTGCCACTGGAGACCATGTTGAAATCAGCTGACTGTGCTGGCACCAGAAGCCGTGTGGAAGTCCATGCTGCCACTGACTATAAAGGGCAAGGAAGCTTCTTTTGCAGTGGTGTTGATAACTGCAGACTCCCAGTTGAGAATGAGAGACATAGAACACACACACACACACACACACACACACACACACACACACACTGAAACAATCTAGACAGGAAGCCATTGAGGAGAACTCTTAAACATTGTGATAGGGATGCTGAAATGTAGCTTTTCATAGCTGATGGCTTCTTGCAGGGATGCAGGTGGGGAAGGACTTAGTTTTCTTTAAGGAGCTGGTCACTGGGAGTTTGACCATGCTCCAGTGAGTAAGCAACAGGCAACACAAATTGGTCTTGGTATATGTATATATGATATATATACATATAATATATATACATATAATATATATATTTCTTCTCTTCTCCTCCTCCTCCTCCTCCTCCTCCTCCTCCTCCTCCTCCTCCTCCTCCTTCTCCTTCTCCTTCTTCGTTTTTGGAGGAGGTCACAAGGGTGGGGTGGACCTGGGAGGACTCTTGCATTATGTGAAATTCCCAAATAATCAATAAAAAATTATGTTAAAAAAAAGAAAGAAAATGCTCTCTCTCTTTGTATCCTTACTTCATTTCTGCAGCCTGGATCTCCGTTTGTGCAGTAGCTCTCTGACCTCAGGAAACAAGCTGGACATTTTCTGACTAACTGGCAAAACCTCCCAGTGAGCTTGCAGTGTACATTTGGTGACTTGGAAAGGTCTCCACAGCACAGAGGAGGGGTGAGGACATAGGTACTACGAGGAAGCAAACACTGCCCTGGGGCATTTTGTTGGGAAGGAATCCTTTTTTCCTATCAGGCGTGGAGACAGGCTGGTGGCTTCTCCTGGACTCCTCATTCCTCTGGGGGCTGAAGGCTCTTTTGAGTATAACCCCTTGCTTTGTGGTGCAAGGTAAACCTCTCCACTATGTTCAAAGGGTTGTGAGTGTTAGCAATTATGCATGGCTCCATGAAGGTTTGGGGAAATAGCTGTAGAGAATGCTGGGCATTCCCTGGTGCAATTAGGCCTGGGATTAGGAATGAAAACATGGGGTTGAAATGGAGTTAAGGGACAAGCTAAGTCAGAGAGGGTAAGGAAGGTTTAGATTCCAAAACCCAAGAGAAGTCATAATAAAGTTGGGATAGCATGAAACAGTAAGCTGTATCAGCTGGGTGTATGGTGCACGATCATAACCCTGGTACTCCAGAGGCAGAGGCAGACAAATCTTGAGTCTCAGGCTAATGTGGGCTTCAGAGTAAGTTCCTGCCTCAAAAACAGAAGCACAAAACCAAACAACAACCAACCAAATAAATATATCTCCAGTCATTCCTTCATTCTAAGGTTCCTAGCTGCTAACAACCTTGACAATGGGGCACCAGCAGAATCCTTATTGTAACGTTTGTTCTTTGGTCCCAGTTTCTGACACAGAGCTCCTAAGACTTAAGGATTTGTCCAGTGATCGGGATGTCCAACACACAGTCCCTAAATCCTGGAATTTTCTGGTTGACAGGAGCATCTTCTCTGGCTTTAATGAACAGATTCTTGGTGCATGTCTCTGGAACCCTAGGATCTGTCTGGTTGCCAGGGAAACCAGCTGTGTGATTAGAAAGCTGGAAGTTTCAGCTTCATCTTCCAACCTAGAGAAGGGTGAGGGGTAAAGACTGAACTGACTACCAGTGATAGGCACTATAATCCATCACAGCTCTATAACTTAAGCCTCTATAAGGCCCCAGAAGATCATGTCTTGATGATATGATGATGGATGGACACACAGATTCCTAAAGAGTGATGACCAGAGACAGTATGGGAGTAGGTGATCTCTTGCCAAATGCCTTACCTGATGACATTTGGGTATTCATTCATATCATTTGTTATATATCCTTGATAATAACTGGGAAGTCTCAGGAGGGGACATGGGAACCCCCCATGTATAATCAGCTGACAGAAACATAGATGACAGAAATTAACGCAAGCAATATTAGGTCCAGCCTATATTGCTTGCTCCCAGGGTCCGCGGAAGAGTCTACCAACCAGCTGAGGATTCTAATCTGAGGGTTATTCAATGAATCTAAGCACACTGAGTTCTTTAGTCATTCACTTTATTCTTCTATGGCGATTCTATCTACATAGTTTCTTTTCTGTTCTCTTACTTAGTTCCTCTCAGTCCCTCTTGCTCTCAGTCCCTTCTGCTGTTCTCTCATCATTCTACCTAGTTCTTTCCATCTCAGTCGTCCTCATCCTTGTTCTTCTCCATCAAGTCTCTCTTTCGTGCTCTCAGAGAACCAGTATATATACCCACACAGTAATTCTTTGGTAAAGCAATGTGAGGCTTGAAGTTTTCAGGGTCTCAGAGACAGAGAGAGGTGATAAGGACCCACACATAAAGCAATTAATCGTCAGCTTCCAATTACATCCCAAAAGGGGAGTGACTAAAGGGGAGT
>CABHPQ010165406.1:0-43977 GCA_902168405.1 Peromyscus aztecus | reverse complement strand
CCTGAACATGTGCACATGCACCAACATAAAAATGCACAGATAACCAGCACACACACACACACACACACACACACACACACACACACACACTGATTCTTCGTTTTTTTTTGTGTGTGTTTTTTGTTTTTTGTTTTTTGTTTGTTCGAGACAGGGTTTCTCTGTGTAGCTTTGCGCCTTTCCTGGAACTCGCTTTGGAGACCAGGCTGGCCTCGAACTCACAGAGATCCACCTGACTCTGCCTCCCGAGTGCTGGGATTAAAGGCATGCGCCACCACCGCCTGGCTTTTTTTTTTTAATTCTTTTTTTTTTCCAGAGCTGAGGACCAAACCCAGGGCCTTGTGCTTGCTAGGCAAGCACTCTACCACTGAGCTAAATTCCCAGCCCCCACACTGACTCTTAAAAGAGAACAGCTCTAACTTGACCCTAATGGTGGAATTTGAGTTTGGCAAGATTAATATTACCAGATATTTCACATTTTTAGAGAAAGCTTAATGTTGAGATTTGTTTTTGAAATCCAGTTTTATGTATTGAGAAATAATTCAAAATATGACAATGAAAATGTTCTGGAGCTAAATATAGTCTGCCAAACAAAACATGTCAGACCATTTATAAAATTTATACAAGGCTATGATGGATTCTGGCCTCTAAGTTGTGGAGACCCACAGAGGCTTCCTAGTGAGAACTTACTCAGGGTCAGAGAATCTGGGCTTGCTTTACCGAGCAGGGCTGCATAATGAGATGATTTGAAGGGTTTCCACTTGGCTGTATGGTGTGCTGTATGTATGATTCTGCAAGGAGGAGGTCTTTTGCCTCTCCCCTTGGCATATTATAAAATGCCCCTTTGAATAAACCATTGGGCTGTTGGGTGTTGACCCAGGCCCTCCCAAAGCTATCCTGTGTTTCTTTCTTCTCGTCATCTAGGTCTCTCTTTCTATCTGATATTTTCTTATCCCTCTCTCCTACACCTAAGAGCCCTTTGAAAGGTGAGAGAAAGGTGGAAGCTGGACTACCACACTAAGCTAGTTCCATTGCTTCACTGTGAATCTGTTCTTCAAGAGTGTCTATGTCTGGCATATGATTGAGAAGTTAGGAATAATGGAAAATCACTAATTAAACCATGCTTTATGTCGAATGGCTTATTTGATCTTCACAACTATGTAACTACCTTATTAATAAACTTACCTCAGGTGAGAAAATGGAGTTGGAGGTAAGAAATATTCCACCAGCTCACCAAGGTAGAACTAGAACCTGTGGACACCTAGCATGGCAGACATAGTTACTTCTAGATGAGTGACCCTGGCCCCAGGGATGGAGAGTGACTTTCCCTAGATTTAGGCAAGTGGTCAATGTCCCTCTGCTCCCAGCTATGCTTTTATCACCAAGTCAGACTGCTTTTAGTGTTCAGCATGTCATTCCTGGGTGCAGTTGTTCCCACGAATTTTACCAAATGCAATCAGGCTTCTCATTTTGTTTCCCTCCATCTTTATTTAATCAACTTGTCAACAGTATATGGAGCCATTTTCTCAATAGAGCAGATATAAGAAGTTCTGGGCTTACTTACCTCTTAATCTTTTCCTTTTAAACCATTCCAGGAGCACACAATGCTGCTCTGATGCATTTCCTTAATCTAATGCCTATACGTCACAAAGAACCTCATTAGACATATTTCTTTCTAGTACTTCAAAAATTTAAGAGGAAAATATTGGTTTACTTACATACTTTGCAAAATACATCACAAATCTTAGAGAGCCCTGAGAACTTATCACCAGGGCCTCATAAAGGAATGTAACTCTTAACAGAAGACGGCTAGCCCACTTCCAGTCTCTGGAATAAAATCTCAAAAAAAAATCACAATTGTGTTGAAGTGAAATGCCACCTAACTGTGCTTTCTGGTGCACTCTCTTTCTCATCAGTCTCTCTCATCTCTCATCTCTCTCTCTCTCTTTCTCCCTCTCTCTCCTCCTCCTCCTCTTAAAAGTTGTTAAGAAAATCAGCAATTCCAAAAGCTGCTTTATAAAATCTCTTCCATGTATATCATGATGGATGTGATAAAGCTTACCTTTATTTTTCAGGCACAAGCATTAACATTTACCTACATGTTCTAGCATTTTTCTCCCTTGCTCATCTCAGGGGTCAGACTTGAAGATCAGGTTTAATGGAGTGAAAATGAGCTCTCTTGCTATGTTGACACACTATGTGTGTTTGTGGCTTCATGAGACACATTCTTTCAATATATATGTAACAGTTAGAGCTGTCCTACAGTGTGTTGGGACTTGGAGAGACCTCTGACTTCCAGACTTGGTTTTGTTACTGTTGTGAACACCACAAACTGCACTCCTCTATATAATTACAAGTGTTAAGAATTTTCTCAAAACTCCTAATTTTTATTTCTTCTGTTTCAAAAATTCATTAAGATTTTATTTTGTTTATTTTTATTTTTTAAATTTTATTTTATTTAATTAACATTTTTTTCATTTATTTTACATACCAACCACAGTTTCCCCTACCTCCTCTCTTCCCATTGCCCCCCCCCCCCCATCTATCTCCATCCTCTTCCACTCCTCCTCTGTTTCCATTCAGAAAAGGGGGCAGTCCTCCCATGGGCTTGAACAAAGCATGGCACATCAAGTTGAGATAGGACCTAGCTCCTCCCTGTGCATCAAAGCCAGGTGAGATAATCCAGCATGGGGAACAGGTTTCCAAAAGCTAGCTAAGTGCCAGGAACAGGTCTTGATCTCATTGCTAGGAGCCTTACAAACAGACCAAGCTACACAACTGTCACACATTTGCAGAGGGACTAGGTCAGTCCCAAGCAGGCTCCCTAACTGTTGGTCCAGAGTCCATGTGCATCCAGGAACTCAGGTCAGCTGTCTCTGTGAATTCCCTATCATGACCTTGACCCCCTGACTCATACAATCCCTCCTCCCTTTCTTCAAGAGGACTCCCAGAGCTCGGCCCAGTGCTTGGCTGTGGATCTCTGCATCTGTTTCTATCAGTTACTAGACAGGCTCTCTGATGACAACTAGAATATTCACCAATCTGATTAAGGTAGATGGCCAGTTCAGGCGTCCTCTCCACTATTGCCAGGAGTCTTAAGTGGGGTCATCCTTGTGGATTCCTGGGAATTTCCCTGGCACCAGGTTTCTCCCTAACCCCCAAATGCACTACCCCCATCAAGCCATCTTTTCCTTACTCTCCCCCTCAGTTCCGCCCCCAATGCCTCCTGTGCCCATCCTGCCCAACTTGCTCCCTCAAGTTCCAATTCCCCCATCCCCCAGACCCCAGTCCACATTTTACCCAGGAGATTTCTTCTATTTCCCATTCCCAGGGAAATCTATTCATATCTCTTTGGGCTCTCTTTGTTGTCTAGCATCTCTGGGGCTATGGATTGTAGGCTGGTTATCCTGTACTTTACTCCTAATATACACTTCTGAGTGAATACATACCATATGTGTCTTTCTGGGTCTGGGTTACCTCATTCAGAATGATTTTTTTTCTAGTTCCATCCATTTGCCTGTGAATTTCATGAGGTCATTGTTTTTTAAAGCTGAGTAATACTACTCCATTGTGTAAATGTACCACATTTTCCTTATTCCTTCTTTGGTTAAAGGGCATTCAGGTTCTGGCTATTATGAACAATGCTGCTATGAACATAGTTGAGCAAGTATCCTTGTTACCACATGATTGAGTATCCTTTGGGTATAAGCCCAAGATTAGTATAGGTGGGTCTTGAGGTAGATTGATTCCTATTAATCTGAGAAACTGTCATACAGATTTCCAAAGTGGCTGTACAAGTTTGCACTCAAACCAGCAGTGGAGGAGTGTTCCCCTTACTCCACATCCTCTCCAACATAAGCTGTTATCATTATTTTTGATCTTAGGCATTATGAAAGGTATAAGATCTTATCTCAGAGTCATTTTGATTTACATTTCTTTGATGACTAAAGATGTTGAACAATTCTTTAAGTGTCTTTCAGTGATTTGAGATTCTTCGGTTGAGAATTCTCTGCTTAGATCTGTACCCATTTTTTAAAAAATTGAATTATTTGGTACTTTGATATACAGTTTCTTGAGTTCTTTATATATTTTGGAGATCTTTTCTCATTCTGTAGACCTTTGTTTTGTCTTATTGACACTGTCTTTTGCCTTACAGAAGCTTTTCAGTTTCAGGAGGTCCCATTTATTAATTGTGGATCTCAGTGTCTGTACTGCTGGTGTTATATTCAGGAAATTGTCTCCTGTGCCAATGCATTCAAGGCTACTTCCCACTGTTTCCTTTATCAGGTTCAGTGTAACTGGATTTATGTTGAGGTCTTTGATCCACTTGGATTTGAGTTTTGTGCTGGGCAATAGATATGGATGGATTTGCATTCATCTACAGGCTACCATCCAGTTATGTCAGCACCATTTATTGAAGATGCTTTCTTTTTTCCATTGTATATTTTTGGCTTCTTTGTCAAAAGTCAGGTGATCCTAGGTTTGTGGATTTATGTCAGGGTCTTTGATTTGATTCCATTGATCCATGTGTCTATTTTTATCCCAATATCAAGCTGTTTTTATTACTATAGTTCTATAGTAGAGCTTGAAGTCAGTGATGGTAATACCTCTGGAAGTTCCTTTATTGTACAAGATTGTTTTAGCTACCCTAGGTTTTTTATTTTTTCATATAAAGTTGAATATCGTTCTTTCAAGGTCTATGAAGAATTGTGTTGGGACTTTGATGAGGATTGCCTTGAATCTGTAGATGGCTTTTGGTAAGATTGTCGTTTTTACTATGTTGATCCTACCAATCTGTGAACTTGGGATATCTTCCCATTTTCTGATATCTTCTTCAAAGACTTAAAGTTCTTGTAATACATGTCTTTCACTTGTTTGGTTAGAGTTACCTCAATATATTTTATATTATCTATTGAAAATGATGTTGTTTATCTGATTTCTTTCTCATCCCATTGATCATTTGTGTATAGGAGGGCTACTGATTTTTTGGATTAATCTTGTATCCCACCATATTACTGAAAGTGTTTATCAGCTGTAGGAGTTCTCTGATAGAATTTTTGTGGTTGCTTGTGTATACAATCTTATCATCTGCAAATAGTGAAAGTTTTACTCCTTCCTTTCCAATTTGTATCCCTTTGATCTCTTTTTGTTGTCTTATTGCTCTAGGTAGATCTTCAAGTACTATATTTAATAGATATGGAGAGAGTGGATAGCCTTGTCTTGTTCCTGATTTTAGTGGAATCACTTTAAGTTTCTCCCCATTTAATTTGATGTTGGCTGTCAGCTTGCTGTATATTGTTTTTATTATGTTTAGTTATGCTCTTTGTATCTCTGATCTCTCCAGAACCTTTATCATGTATATGTGATCAATTTTAGAGAAGGTTCCATGGGGTACTGAGAAGATAGTATATTCTTCTGTGTTTGGGTGGAATGTTCTATAGTTGTCTATTAAGTCCACTTGAGTTATAACATCTGTTAGTTTCCTTATTTCTCTGTTAAGTTTCTGTCTGGCAGACATGTCCATTGGTGAGAGTGGAGTGTTGAAGTCTCCCATTATTAGTATGTGGGATTTGATGTACGATTTAAGCTTTAGTAATATTTCTTTTACATATGTGAATGCCCTTGTATTTGGGGCATAAATGTTCAGAAATGATACTTCATCTTGATGGATTTTTCCTGTGAAGAATATGTAATGTCCTTCTTGATCGCTTTTGATTAATTTTAGTTTGAAGTCTATTTTGTTAGATATTAGGATAGCTACATCAGCTTGCTTCTTAAGTTCATTTGATTGGAAGGTATTTTCCCAACCCCTTACTCTGAGATAGTGTCTGTCTTTGAAGTTGAGGTATGTTTCTTGTATGCAGCAGAAGGATGGAATCTGCTTTTGTATCCATTCTGTTAGCCTGTGTCTTTTTATAGGCACATTGAGTCCATTGATATTAAGGAATATTAATGACCAGTGGTTGTTAATTCCTGTTACTTTTTGGTGGTAGTGTGTTTGTGTTCCCCTTCTTTGGGATTCGTTGGTGTGGGATTATCTATTGCCTGTGTTTTCATGGGTGCATCTAACTTCCTTAGGTTGGATTTTTCCTTCTAGTGCTTTCTCTAGGGCTGGATTTGTGGATAGGTATTGTTTAAAAATAGTTTTGTCATGAAATATCTTGATTATTCTGTCTATGGTAATTGAACGTTTTACTGGGTATAATAGTCTGGGTTGGCATCCATGGTCTCTTAGTGTCTGCATTACATCTGTCCAGGACCTTCTGACTTTCAGAGTCTCCATTGAGAAGTCCAGTGTTATTCTGATGGGTCTGCCTTTATAAGTTACTTGGTCTTTTTCTTTTGCTGCTTTTAATATTCTTTCTTTATTCTGTTTATTTAGTGGTTTGGTTATCATGTGGTGAGGGGACTTTTTTTGGGGGGCGGGGGTCCAGTCTATGTTGTGTTCTGTAAGCTTCTTGTATCTTCATAGGCATTTCCTTCTTTAGGTTGGGAAAGTTTTCTTCTATGATTTTGTTGAATATATTTTCTGTGCCTTTTAGCTGGTATTCTCCTTTTTCTATCCCTATTATTCTTAGGTTTTGTCTTTTCATGGTATCCCAGATTTCCTGGATGATTTATGTTATGACTTTGTTGGCTTTACTGTTTACTTTTACCAATGAATCTATTTCCTCTCTTGTATCTTCAAAGCCAGAAATTCTCTCTTCCATCTCTTGCATTTTGTTGGTTATGGTTGCATCTGTAGTTCCTGTTCATTTACTCAGTTTTTCTATTTCCAGCATTACCTTCATTTGTGGCTTCTTTTTTGCCTCTATTTCAATATTCAAGTCTTGAACTGTTCCCTTCACCTGTTTGATCACCTTTTCTTGGTTTTCTTGGCTTTCTTTAAGGGATTTATTGATTTCTTCCATTTTTTTGTTTGTCTTTTCCTTGATTTCTTTAAGGGACTTTTTCATTTCCTCTTTCAAGGCCTCTATCATTTTCATAAGGTCATTTTAATGTCTATTTTCTGTTGCTTCTTCTGCATTTGGATGATAAGGTCTTGTTGTAGAACCAATAGGTTCTGGTGGTACCATATTGCTCTATATGCTGCTGAATGTAGTCTTACACTGGCATCTACCCACATCTTCCTCCAATTGGTGCAAGTGGTATCTGTGTCTTTGGGACCCATTCTTGGGCCAATGGGCACTGTCTGTGTTTGTTTCTCAGGGAGCCTCTGAGGTCTCGGGGGATGGGTGGTTTTGGGGGATAGAGTGGGGCTTGTAGATTACAGGGTCCAATGAAGGGTGGTGGTGGTCAAGCCTACCTATAAGAGTTCATCCTGCTGGCCTGCATTTGGGACTGTAGTGGGTGGGGGTAGAGGATCATGGGTTGTACCTTGGAGCCTAGGGCCTAGAGATTGAGATGACCAGTCAGAGAAGGCAGGGTTTGTGTCTCAGGGATGAGTTGAGGTCTCAGGGGTTGGGTGGGTTTGGGGGACAGAGTGAGGCTTGTAGATTATAGGGTCCCATGAGGGGCGTGGGCAGGTCTGCCTGCAGGAATCTTGCCTGATGGCCTGCAACTAGAGCTACAATGGGATGAGCTAGTGTGGCACAGGTTGTGTTCCAGGGTCTAGGGCCTAGAGACTGGGGTGACTGGCTTGGAGAACAGTTACTCATCTGTTGTTCCAATCAGAGCTGGTAGATTCTGTGTCCCAAGAAAGAACTTAGGTCTTGGGGAATGGGTAGGTTTGGGGGACAGAATGGGGCTTGTAGATTACAGGGTCCTAAGGGGGAGTGGAATTTTTTTAATTGTTAACTCATGGAGGACAATTTAGCCACTATGGTTGGTGTTACCCCTACACAAGTGATCCTGGGTTGTATAAGAAAGGTAGTTGAAGAAGTTATGGAAAAATAAGCCAGTAAGAAAAATTTCTCAGATTCTCCTTCCCTTAGAGGTGGTCAGGTGATCCAACACAGGTTCATAATGAAAAAGCCAAGACCTACTGGATAAGACTTTGGGGGAAGTTATCATTCTAATAAAAACAGACACAAAGTAAATAACAATAGCACCTTTCCTTCATGGTTTGCTTTGTCATTCCTCCTAAAATGGGAAAAGATTTTTCGAGACTTAACAGCTATTTTGTGCACAAAACAAAAGCTATGTATTATGTCTATTTAATTATGAAGCTAAATGTAACTGAGTCCTTCACCAGCTTTTTGAGCAGCTTCATCAGTCTCAAACTTTCTAACTTTGGTTTGGTATACAGAAACAAAACAAAGCAAAACCCAACACTGATGTCTTAAGCTTTGCTGGTTCTATGTTTTATGTACTTACTAAACAGGGACAGCCACTTGGCTGTTGACTACCCAACCTGAAGTCACACAACTGACTTCCTGCATTAGAATTCAGCTCACACCAATTACAAGATACCTTCTGCCTTTCTACAACAAAGGAAACATTTATTTCAGCTGTTGTCACACCAATAGCCACCCACTCATTGTCCCAAATTAGTGTTTAAAAGTCTGTCTTCTTCACTAGCCAACCTCTCAAAGACAAGCAATATGCTTAGTATCAGATACTATATAGGATGGAGTGGCTGGCCACATAATAACTGGTTGTCAAGTAGGCAGATAAACATTTCCAAATTTTATTTCTGTCATTACAACTCAAGTGTATTATTTGCAAATGTTTTCTAAGTAATCATCTTCATAAAATAAGGCTGTGTTGGCATATTTCACTTTTCTCAGCCCAAAATAACTGAGACACTCGGCAGAAATCATTGCCAGAGTTATATTAAATACATTCAATTAAAGTAAAACAACATTAATTCATTTATTCTTTATGAAGTTGGCAAAGGTGCTCTTCCCATGGTGCTGAATTTTGGATGTGCATGTATTTTGAATCTAAAACTAGTTTATAGAGCCTGAAGCTATGAGGCAGCTCCCTGTGAAGATTTTCTAGATGCTCTACCTCCCTGAAGTTCTCAAGCAAGAAGGAGAAGTGTCCTTCTGAGACCCATCATGGAATAATATGGGCTGTCTGTTTGTCTGCCTATGCAATGCTATGCTTTTATGGCCAGCCCGAACCCTCCTTGGTTTTGCTTGAGATTGGATGACCTAGTTTTCCTTTCTGCTGATGTCCTCACCTTATTCTGTTACTGAAGACTACTTTCCATCTTTCCCCTTTCTTAACTCTTGGTCAAGTTTGATTAAAAAAAAAAAAAAAACTCAAGGGGCAGACATTTCAAGTCTAGGAGCATTCCAACCACAGAACAGAGAGCTCTCAGTACTATGTACTGGAATATCCTGTGGACAGGACAAGAGGCAGCAGAGTCTTCAGGAACACCACGAAAGAATTGAAGTAATTGAAGTAGCTACTGTATGCCTTTCAGCTTCCTGCCTTTCAGATCCGAGTCTCTCTGTTATTTCTATCTCTAGATAGAAATATGTTCTAATATATTAAAAAATTCTGTCATAAATATAAACTCATCCACTTTTTTTGTCAAAGTAGATGTATAAACTCACTAATACACATTTTAAACACTTTATACTCAAATTTATAAAAATAAAGAGATTCCAACATTAATAGTGGGTGGACACAGGATAATAGTTGAAACAAATAAAAAACATTAACTGTATAACCTGTAATATCAATATCAAAATGAAACTATATTTTGAAATTTCAAAGTACGATAGAATCCTGCATCCAAAGAAAGAGAAAAAGTATGATGTGGTGAGTAAGGAGCAAGGGGCAATATATTTTTTCTATGAGAAGCATGATTTTGAGTTTATACTTTATTTTATAAAACTATAAATTTATAAACTATAGTTCTCCTGAACTATAATTAAAATGTTCAAGGCTAATAACTAACACCTAATATTCATTCTGCCTTCACCACAGTTATTAGAAGGATAATCAATATTACAGAACTGGCACTGCTTTGGCAATTTCAATGTATCACAGAGTGTGGTTTTTATCTGCTATACCTATAAAAATTAAGAACTGAATCAAATACCACTAAGAGAAAAATAGAAATTAAGAATTTTCAGTTTGTTGACTTGATTGAAGGTTAAAAAACATTGATTTTAATAGTTTTAAGAATGCATCTTAGTTTTCTGCACTAAAAAATAGTATTTCATGGCAAAAGAATATCTTATATTTAGTTTCAACTCCAAAATATGCATGGTTATAAGGTTTAAAATTTAAAAATACAGGCACATTATAATAAGTCAAATGATAACAAGATAACAATGTGGAAGGACTGTTTCTATCCAGTTCTTATTTCTCAGAAGAAAAAAATTAGTTCATTTGTTTATTCTGAAATTTTTCTAAATAAATTTCTAAAATTATTTACTGACCAAATGATTGTTTAGAGATTTGACCACTTAAATTTCCCTCTTTTTTTTCACCTATGGAGTGATCACTATGGCAGCTGCACAATCACTATGCTTTTCATCAACCCCAGCCAAACCCTTCCCAGAGAGGCCATTTGTACTGTATCATGATGGTCCCCTTTTACATGTCCCGTGTGTGATAGCCTGTGTCTGATCATGCCTTTCTCTTTGCAGATCACAATTCTCTTTCCACACTCCACAATCTCCAACAGTTCCAATGCAGCTGCTTTCGTTGGACCTCCTTTGCTGTCTTTACATTTATTTTCCTTGCTTCCAAATTCATGTTTCATTTAATTAATTCTCTAGAGATTTAAAAAACTTTTTTCTTCTGTACCATAGACTGATAAAGATGTCTTTTCTTTGGCTTAGAGTCTTTGTTCTTTGTGCTGATGTTAGTTGGGTTTTCCTACAAGGCATGGAAGTTATTTACTTCAAGGAAATTAGCTTGAGTTCTTAAGCAGTTTCTCTGTATCTCACTCTTTTTAAAATACTCTTTCTCTCTCCCTTCCTTCTCTTTTGTGCCAGCTCCCTCTTTCTCGTCTCTGCTTCTTTATTTCTTACATGCTTTCTTTTAAAGCCTCTGCTAAAAGTTTTCAGTCATTGCATTTTCTGTGATGAAGAATTATTTATTTCCCAAAGTATGGGAGGCAAAACTCTATGACGACCATAGGATCCCTAGACCCCTAGGTACTTCTATAATTACCTTCCCTTGAATGTGAAAGGAGTTCTGATGGGACTCATTATCTTGAGTAGATTACATTATGGAGAGAGATTTGTCATGTGTGATAGAAACTACTGATCCATAGGCTTTAGGTTTCTTGGCATGGAGAATGGCTTCATATAATTGATTGAGCTCCTTGTTGGCTTAGCAGCAGAAGGCAGAGAATTGGACATGTGGTAGCCTAGGGAATCGTAATTTTCATGTTATGAACTTCTTGGCAAGGAACTGTGGATACCCTCTATGGCAATAGTTCTCAACCTTTGTAATGCTGTGACTCTTGAATACATTTCTTTATGTTGTTGTGATTCACAACCATAAAATTATTTCATTGCTGCTTCATTACTGTAATTTTCTACAGTTACTAATCGAAATGTAAATATCTGTTTTTTTCTGATGATCTCAGTTGACCCCTGTGAAAGGGTCATGACCCCCAGGTTTAGAACCACTGCTCTAGGTAGTTAGTCTTGGACTTTGCTACAGCTAGGAAACAAAATGGTGATCTGAATCCTATAACAGAAAGGAAGAAATGCTGTTATCTCACTTTCATCTTTAAAGAGGTGTGGGAGTGTGAGCTGAGAACACATCCCTGGATGAGCCCTGACTGTAGCCCCATAGGACCCTAAAAGACACTGTGAGACCTGAATGTCAGGTAGGTTCTAGCCTTAGGTCTCTGGAAGTTTATTCATGGCAGTGGAAGCTGAGATTCAGCAACTTGCTCTTGTTATGGATGGGAGAGTTTCCTTACCAGTCCTGAGGGTGCTGTATAAGTTCTTTTGTGCTCCCGTTGCTTTAATTTCTTCCTTTACTATTTTAAGCCAGTTCTTGAACCAAAGGCCCCTTTCGAGTGGTATTATTCTTAGTCTTCCCTATGCTTAGATGTAAGGCACTAAAGGCACCTGGGTGAGACCCTCTAACAAACAAGCTTCCATTTTGGTAGAATAAAAAAGAAACACGAAGATATTTCTTCCTTTGTATTGAATTTCTCAAATAGAAAAATGTTTGATCTCTGACTAGGTGCTAACACCCAACTGCTAGGATCCAGCTTGTGAAAAGCAAGGAAGTCAGAGCATTTGTCAAACACAGGCTGACCATTGTTAAACAAGCTTCTGGATGGCCATTGTTGTGGACTTTCTTGTTGCACTAGACCCCAGCAGATCAAACTAAAGCAAAATGAAATCACTCCTGCGAAGAGTAAAGAAGCAGGCACATCCTCAAACTAAGGAGCTTCTCCTGAACACAGAAATTTGTTGACTGCTCATCAGAAAGGACCTGACCTTGAGTCAGTGCTGTGAGGAGACCCCTCTACTCTTACCTTGAACAAGGAAATGAGTCATCTTAACCTGATCATGACTAATGCAATTTCTTTGTTGTCCAGTTTCTTTTTTCTTACCATGAAAACCCAACTATTTTGTCATGCTTGGTAAAACTCATTCTTACTGTCTATATGGAATGAAGTGCTTCCTGATACCACTGCACAATGAAAGCCACTTACATTTTAAAATGGAATTTGAAACAAGTTTACTTTTTATTTCTCTTTATTTTTTTCTTAACAGTGATGGTAACTGAACCCAGGGTTTACTTCAGGCTAGGCAAGCACTTTAATAGGAACCCACAAAACCTATCTTTCTATAAAACTAACACCTAACTTCTGTTCTAGAATACACAAATACCTTGGGTCTCATTTTGCCTGGTGGTCAATATTCAGCATGACTTCTGTGTCCTGTGTGTAGCCACCTTGTATACTGACTTGCAGCACATCCTGCAACACTAAGCAGCACCCATCTCCCTTCACAGCTCAAGAGACAGGCTTCTGAGACGCCCTCAGTTCTTTGCCCTTAATCCATGTTCTCTAACTCTCTTCATTCTTCTGCATATATTTCAGACTAGGGTCTACAAAAATCTTAATAATTATCTTTAAAAATAGAAATTAAGAAGGAATGAGAAAAACAATTTAATACAGGTTAGGATTCTGTGGAACTTTACTAAGGGCATTTTCTGCATACAATGTATAAAATAGTGTGTATGTGGTAAACTTTTCAGCTGTGATGTAGGAGAATCACTGCTTGTTTTGTATGATTCAGAATAAGAGCTTGAACAGGGAAGACTATTATATATGTTGTGATCCTGAAAGCAGCTTTTAACCATAGCAGAAAGAGTCATTTATCACAGCTCTTCTCCCCTGAAGAGGTCAAGGTTTAGCTCAAGGCATCATAACATTTATCTAAGAGTCTCTTAGCTGGTAACTGCCAACGCTTGTCATCAGCTGTATCCCCTGCTCCTCTGCTCATGGCACCACCCTCCCATACTCCAGAATTCTCAATTTGATGGAGGTAAAGCTGCTTTGGGGATGAAACTTGACATTTTCCATATCTCCATGCAAGCAACACATGTCAATCTGCAGCACTCAATGGGGGTGAAGTCTGTTAATTATTGCAGGATTATTACGTGGTTTCTCTGTTTTAAGTACTGTAGAGTAAGAATAGCAGAAAGTGAAATAAAACATTTAAAGTTTCCTAACTTATGAAGAAGTTATAGTTATTAAATATAAATACACAAATAGGATAAATTTATAGAGGTCATACATACTAAGAATGACACATGCATTGCAGTTGTGAAAGACTTATGATTTTAGTCTTAAATTCTAATAAAATCTAGAAAATTATAAGGCTTTGTATGTAAGCACTCATAGGTTAAAACATTACTAGAGATTTGAATGGATAATGAGGTAACTGGAAAGAATCCATGGGAAGGGGCATGATCTGTGAAGATTTAATGATGTGCAATGAGTTATAAATGTACTGTACTACTGTCATATTCCTTTTATAAAGGTAAGATCTATGTCTTCATAACAAAAGATAAAAAGAAAGACTTGAATTTGTATTCAAAGGGACAGAAGAAAATTGAAAATAATCATGCTAAATTGACACATAACTCCCCCTTACTTCCAAAGAACTTTCAGGCTTTGAGAAAAGGTTCATCAAAATTATCTTTGAGCTGTTAACTTATTTCAGCTACATTTCAGGGCTTTTGAAAATAAGGAAGCAACATCCATATAATTATTGCTTTTTGGAAATGAGAAAGAAGGCAATAATTATTATTAATATTAGCAATAAAAACTGTTGTGATGCAAAAAAATAAAATCAGTGGAGACAGCAGAAGGATCCCATTTATTTACTTATTGGGCTTGTGAAAATATGTTTATTATAATAGCTTGTAGGCACATAAAGATATGAAAGCCAATTATAATTATAGGTTAAAGCACAAATGCAGTAAGAATAAGATAAAACAAGTAAATAGTACAAGAATATGCATGATTCCCTCAACAGACTAGAAACTAGGACCAACATGGGTATTGGCTGATGTTTTATGATTTCAAAAGACCTTGTTTCACCTTGTTACTAATGCAAAGGAAGAAAAGCTTTCTAAGACCCCGTTCTGTCTCTTTTAACATTTATTTATTTATTGATATTATTGAAAAAAATATTTTTCACACAACATATTCTGATCATGACTTCCCCTCCCCCAAATTTTCCCAGATCTTCCCCACCTCACCACCCACTCAAATCCACACCCTTTCTTTCTTGCTCTCATTAGAAAACAAGTTAGCAACTAAAACCAACCTAACAAACAAACAAACCAGAGCAGGACAGAACAAACAAACAATTAAAAAGAAAGAAAAGGTGTAAGAAACACATACAGATTCAGAGACATACTCATGCACATAGAAATTCCATAAAACACAAAAATCAGAAATCTTACTACTTAAGTAAAAGACCAGCAAGGTAAAAAATGCTAAGACAAAGAATTATGAGACAAAACCCCTTCAAAAATACCATTGAGTTTGTTTTCTTTTGGCCATCTACTGCTGGGCATACAGTCTGCCCTTAAGTATGGTTTGCAAGACTCCTTTGAAGAAAAGTAATTTTTCCTTTGTGAATGATGATCAGTTGGAGATTGCTTCTGGGTTAGGGATGGGGGCCCGTGTCCACTTCTCTCACTCTGAGACCCCATCTGGCTTAGATCCATACAGGCTCTATATGTGATGTTCTCTCTTTATAAGTAATTATGTTAGGTTTTTCAAAATAATTTTATTTTATGTGATGAGTGATTTGTCTGCATGTATGTCTGTATACCATATCTGTGCCTGGTGCCTGTGGAGACCAAAGGAGGGTTTGGGGGATTGAAGCAATGTCACTCATTCATTAATTAATTCTAAAATATTTATTAGTTTATTCATATCCATCAGGCTTTGGACTGGAACTAATTGAACTCAATCCATTCCTTCAGAGGAATCCTTGCCCTCTGAAACAGGCAAATGAACAGTTACCGCAGTACATGTTAACAGATGGCAAAGGTGGTGGAGGCTGTAAGTTAACACTGCCTTGGCAGAAGAATCAACTGTTCTGCTAAACCTCAAGTGATTAATAATACTTTTCTGAGTAAACAATTGTTAAAATGGCATAGTATTCACGGAAATCATAAGCAAAGGCATTGGGAAATCAGAATAAGACTGCAAGGATACATGGAACAGTTACAATCACTTACAAAGTCAAGGTGGAAATAACATGTAAGGTCTACTTCATTCAGTAACTAAAGACTGGATGAAGAATAGACTGAGGTCAGAGTTTTGTAGGATTAATGATGAATGGTTTCTGAAATTTGGTTTTAATATAGACCAAAAAACATCAATACTTCAGTTGAATTTGATATACTTCATAATTTAAATGAATGTAAAAATGACTACCAAGAACAAGATTTTTAAACACATAGACTCTGAAGCAGGAAAGTGAGAAATAAGAACCCCTCTAATTTTAAAGCCAAGGCATCTATAAGGGAAGAAATGACTAATAGAAAATCATCACAAGTAAAGGGGTCCCCAAGAGAAACTTGGAGGCCAGAGACTGGTAGACAGAGCTGCATTGTGTAGTCTTTTGTTTGGGGCAACCTGTGCTTCATTTAGAATCTAAATATTAATTTATAACTGCAAGTTTGCTACTGTTATGAATCATAATAAACATCTGATGTGTGAGATATCTGATATGTGACCCCAAAGGGGTCATGACCCACAGATTGAGAACGATTTATTTAGATGCTTTCGTCATTTGATGTATTTTGTCTCAAGATTCCATGCTGAGAGAAATCACCAGCATTTGTCAGACATCAGCTCAATGGTGAAAGTGCCATGTTTAAAAGAGAGCTACTGAGGCAGGGATGTATGGGAAGAACTGGACCTTGTGACATGGTCTAGCCATCTTCCAGAGTTTCCAGTTGACCTGGGGGAGGTCCTCTAGGTTCTTTATGCTTGGTTCCCTCCCTCATGCATTTTTCTTGAGGAAACTTTTTCAGAATAATAGGAAGTTTTAAAGGAAATGTTGACATCTTTATATATTGTTTTCTTAATTTCAGCATAAATAACTTCATTCCAGAATCAAGGCTAAAAAGGACATTGCCATGAAATTCACTTTACTTGGTTGTGAGCTTTATTTTAAGGTTTCACGGCCTGGCAGTTTACATGCAGCACATTGTGGCTCCAAATGAAGCCTGGTCATTCCATATGCTTTGATAGGATTTGAAATTTCACAAATACTGACCCTGTAGCTATTTATTCTCCTTAAAGTTAAAGACCTAGTCTTATCACTTGAACTTGGGCAAGATAATGGACCTTTCCTGCCTCCAATTTCTTCTCTATGAAATAGGTGCATCACTACTAACAATTTTGTTTATCTTACAGAATTGCTGTGAAGACAAGAAAACCAGTGGAAATAAGGTAAATATTAAGTGCAGATAATGTTCTACATTTAAGAATTTACCTTATCAGGACTGGGAGGACAGAGCAGTTGAAAATGTCCTTGCCTTGTAAGCAACAAGGACATGAGGTTGATCCCTAAATTCTATGTAAAAATGTGAGTTGTGGTTGTGAACACACATGAGGGACCAGTGATGGAGAGGCAGACAATGTGGGATCCCTGAGGCTGTCTAGGCAGCTAATATAGCATAACTGATGAATTCTAGGCTAATGTGAGCCTTGTCTCAAAGGAAAGGAGTAGTGATCCTGAGGATAATTCCTAAGGTGTCCCCTAGCCTCTACGTGTATGTGCACATGATTCTCCATAAACATACATACATATAAATAAGTTACATTATCAGAGTTTTCATTTCATTGCTTGAAAGGGTTGATTTTTACCTTACAAGTTTATTAAACTATCAAAGAATGAATATTGAAACCATACATCAGACACATACATGGAGTTGCATTATTCTTTTTGACTTATTTGCAAATACTGATAAAGCCTTCCAGCAAACAGTGCAATCCATAGGCAGAGGAAGCAAGGACCCACTGGCTCACTGTGTGCTCTGCCCTACTGAGGGATTGTTTCTTTAAAAGTCAGCCTGGAAATCTACTTGTACAGGTATTTCTAAGAGTAGCTGATTAAACTAACTTCTAAATAAAAGTAAGTGTCTCATTTTTCCTTTGTATTACTCTTATGGAGTCATTTTACAAAGAGAAGCCAGGTCATTTATTGACATTTTAATTTCATATTGCTTTGGAGCGGTGTGTACAAGGACATGCCCTTGGGCATAACCCATCTTGGGTTCAATTCTTGATTACAGCCAACTCTCTGGTGATGGAGAGACGATTCAGGTTCTGGTTTTTAACACACATAACAAAGCACAGAGAATAACTGTTGAATTGCTGTTTTATTAGGCTCACTACATAAAAAGATTTGCAGATTCACTTGGTGCATAAGACATCACTAAATATTAACTATTTAGTGGTAACGACTACTGTTCTGTGATCAGCAGCAGAGTGGATCCTACAATAGAGTGTGGCCATTTATGTCATTTAAAGTTGTGCACTAAGACATAAATAAAAGAAAATTAGAAGTTGATGCCAATAAAAATGGTAGGGGTCTCCAATATTCTTTCTTCCGTAACAATATTTTCATTTTTTTGAAGTTGTCAAAATCATTTTCAAAACTCTGGAAATTCACCAAAGGCTTATCAGAATCTGAGAACTCAGCCAAGTATCAGTGAGAATAGACTGGTGACTTCCTAATGTTCCTCACCCCTATGCTTTCCCATCCAGTTGAATGGTCTCCTTGAAACAGTCCATACTCACAAGGGAAGCAGCAGCCACACCCATTAGAAGTGCAGCTGGTGCTAGGATTCTTCCCAAGACTCTATTCCACAGGGCTGTCATTATTTTACCCATGTAATGCTTTTGTTGTTGAATTTCTTTGCATGTGGTGGAACTCACTTAACAGGAAGAGCCCCCCCCTTTTTTTCTGAGAGGAACTGTCCCAAACAATTAGAGGTGACTGTTAAATATTTAGACTGCCTGAGACTATAGTTATATTGCAAGTATAACCAATGGGCTAACCAAAGAACGTATGAGGGAAATCTGGGGAGTAAAATATGGAAGATTTTTGAATGCTTTTATTAACCTAGAGTTCTGGAAAACCACATACATGCATGCCTAGGGCTGTGTATATGCTAAGAAAAAAAATCACCTCTAACAACAACAACCACCACAACCACAAGAACAACAACAAAAACCCTGTACAGAGAATACCTAAGCCTTCATCTAGGACCACCTTTAAAGCTCCTTGCAATAAAAAAGTGAAGGCTATAGTAGAATTATAAACTTTGACAAAGTGCTGTATAGCAATTTTCTCTAAATGAAACTTGCAATTTTGGAGAGTGGCTGCTAAAGACTCAGGAAGTAAATGAAATTTAGAAGGCTCAGGAAGTAAACAATTCACAAGTCTTGGGAAATTACTGAAATTTACAAGATTCACAATCCCCCTCCCTAAGGTTATATAACATATAAGAAATGCTGGAGAGGTGTGCAAGGGAAGGGAGAGGAGAAGAGAGACAGACTTCCAGACCTCAGGCCTGTTGAGCTGTCTGAAAGTTGTGTAGTGAGCACCAAGCTCCAGGAGCGCTACTTTCATGAACTGTCATCCATGGTTAGGTGGGTATCCCAGGGATGCAGCTGCTTTTAGGTAGTTTATGCTCCTGTGAGTAACACCTCAGCCATATCCCGGAAACAACCCAAATAAACTTGCTGGTTCACTAATTTAGACTTAGATGGAATAGTATCTTCATCTGTATGGGGTGAAGAACTGTTTGTTCATGTTGCCTGAGAAAAGATATAGAGTGTTTAATACATTCTCTAAAATCATACTGACCTTTGGCAGATATTGAGAGAATTATTTCCAGGTACCTAAGATGGACTACTGAATCATGAAGCTGTCTGCTGAGATAGCTGAGAAGACTCTTCATGGACTGCACAAAGAATACAGACTTAGCAGAATTAGTTAAAAAAACATCAATAACAAACAGCAACCACAGAAAACACTAACTACAGGGAGACTCTGATGTCCTGAGTTGCTGCTATATTATATCATTAAAAGTGCTTAGGTTTCAACATGAGATAAGTACAAAAAATGAAAGATGACCCTTGCAGTTTGGGGAAAAGTTGACAGATATATCCTATGGAAGCTTAACTATTAAATTTTTAAAACAGACTTGCTGTGCTTTTTTTTTCAAATAACTGAAGGAGAAAATATACAAATCACTGAACAAAATTTTTATGCTCAAACTTCAGTCTGGAAGTATTAAGGTCTTTGGTATAGTGGTTTTAGGAAGATAGAAACTTTAAGAGGTGGGTTCAAAGTACAAAGTAATGAGGTCACTGGGATTGGTACCATAGGAAGGTATTAACAAAGTTCTATGGCTCTCCAGCAAGTTCTTGTAAAAGTGGTTGTTCCAAAAGATCAAGACTGACTTTCCATTTTTTTTTTTTTGCTACCTATATCGTGATATTATTGTAAGCATTGCAGCTCTGATAGAAAGGTATCCTGGCAGGCGGGAGGCAAGGAATATCACAAAGTCACCATGCACTGTAACACCTTACAGCCCTGCCCCAGGAAAAGGTTTCCCCAATGCAAGTGGAACCTCTGCTCCACCAGGAGAGGGGCTCCCCAGTGAAGTTGTTATAACTCTGCTCCCCTTTGCTCCAGAGAAGTGTTACAGTTCTGCTCAGGTCCCCCAGAGTGTACCAACTCTCCAGTCTCCCCTGTGAAAGTGTTCAATTCTGTTCTGCTCTGCTCTGCTCCAGCAAAAGTGGTTACAGTTGGGTTCTGCTCCAGCAAAAATGTCACACCACGCAACAAACCCCACTCCATAGATTTATTGGGAAGGAGGAACCCAGGAGGTTGGCTGCCTCAGATGAGAAACAACAGCAAACTGAATGGGGTACAGACCTTATATAGGATTTCTTGGGGGGTAGAGTTTTCCAGAGTGGCTTGGGACTGGTGGATTTTTGTGGTCTGATTCTGGGTCAATCTCAGGGATTGGTGGCATTTAGTGCTCAGGGATTGGTGACATTTCCAGCTCAGGGACTTCAGGGATTGGAAGGATTCTGTGCTCAGGGCTTGGTGGGATTTTGTAGTCTGACTCTGTGACAAACTCAGATTGGTGGGATTTCAAGCCCTGGTCCTGGGGTCAAGTCAGGGTCAGGGTGTTTTTCCTCTGTACAGGTCTTGGGTCTAGTCAGGGACAGAGCATTTTTCTCCTTGGCCCTTTTTAACCTTACAACTATTACTTAAGTCACCACTGCTGTGATACCATCCATATATGCTGAAGTCTTCACCAGAGTCTGAACAAATAGGTTCGCTTAACTTTAACTCCCAAACTCATAAGCTAGAAAAATGTCTTCCCAAGTTACAAAATACTCCAGATATTTGGTTATGTTAATGGAAAACTGACAAATAATATAGAATGACCTGGCCGAGTAGGTCATTCTTCAGTGACAGGATCCTGAAAGAGAAAACTAGTGAATCAGAATGTAAGAAAATAGATGAAATTGGGATAAGGAAATCTTGTTTAAACTAGGATTAATGCCAATCTAGTAAATTAAGAAGTACACCTTATTTACTATTTCTGTGGAGAAAGGAGACAAAGTCAGTAGGAAGCTAATCAAACTATTTGTACAGGGGAACACAGGTTATCTCAACAACGTCGCATGCCAAGATCACAGTGCAGATACACGGATAACCATAGCCCTGTATGTTGGGAATAATTGGGTTCTCAGGATTGAAAACCACAGCTCCTCCAAGGCCATGGGCCTAAGTCATTACTGGATTTGTCAAGCATTGTCCTGATTTTAGAGATGGAACTTCATTCCTTCTCTGTACATCAGGACCTGAGGGAAAACCTTGAATCAAGCCAGCCCTCAACAATGGAATATTGACTTAAAAAATCATAAATGAATTGAATATGATGAATACTATAATTGAAATTTAAAATTTCAGTGATAGATATGAACTTGTTGATAAATTAATTGAAGCTCTTTAGTCTTGGAACATATTGAATGAAGTAAAGAATAAGCAAAGCCTTAAAACCCTTCTGAATATTATTAAGCTCATCAACCCATGTACAGAGGCATTCCCACAAAGAGGAGTTCAAAATACTATTCAAATAAGAAATAGTTCGAATTTTGTCAACATTAATGAAAAAGATTGACAACTCAAGGATCTCAACAATTGTTAAGTAAAAGATACAAAACTTAACATAAGCAAACAATCAAAAGTCAAAATCTTTAAAATGTGAGAATCTTAAAAGCAGAAAGAAAGAAGCATTTCACTGGGTGTGAGGAAATCTCTACATATATGAATGCTTTGTTTTTAGAGAGAACTAGTGGATGTAATGGCTGAAAGAATTCCAAATTATCTTTCCTGAATGAAGATGAAACCAAAATATTGTTACCTAAATAAAACTGAATTACTTACTAGTAGATCTGACTTATAAGAATTGTAGTAGAGACCTTCTAGATGAACTGAAAGGACAAATAGATAATCTTAATGAAAATCCCAGTGATTTTTATAATGAATAAAATAATTTAAAATATAATAAATCAGAGGACAAAATGTGACAATTATATGGTGAAATACACAAAAAGTATTTTGATCAAGTTTTTCCCTTCCTCAACTCCTCTTAACTCCTCCCTTACCTCTCTACTTGCCCAAATTTATGGTCTTTCTATCCCTCTTTCAAAATTAAACCCCTCTAAAACACAAAGACAAAAATAAACACAAACAAAAACCCAATACTACACACACATGTACAAACACTTCCACCAAAAACAAAATTATTAAAAAAGCTTGCAACAAAATCAATGGAGTTCATTTTATGTTGACTAACTACTCCTGCCTGTGGAGCCTGACCTGGAGTGCAGCTAATACACTGAGTAAAAGCCCACTGGAGGAAACGGAGAACTGGTTTCCCCTTTGTCAGCAGATATCAGTTGCAAATAAATCTTGGTTAGGGGTGGAACCAGGTCTTACCCCCCCCCACGCCCCACTTAATGCAGTGATTGTCCGCTCTAACCTGTGCAGGTTTTGTGTTCTTCCATTAAAGACTGAGTGCTGTGAAGTCTCTCATTCTCTGCACATTGTCCAGTTGTGGGTCTCTGTGTTAGATACCCATCGACTGCAAGAAGCTTCTCTAAAGAATATTGAATGAGACACTAAATTGAATCCCAACCTAGCGTGTAAGTTTTTAAAGGAAGCAACATTAGAAAGTTATTAAAATGTACAAAACAAAGAACATGACAATCCCAAATAACCGATATGGTATTGAAGAAGTAACAGAAACTAGAAGACTTCATAATGAATGAAAATGAAACAGATCAAAAGTTATAGGAGGCAAATAACACAGTATTCAAATGGGAAATTGACAGTAGATTATGCTAAAACTAAAAAGAAAAGTTGTACGCCCTACAGCATAGTCTCCCATTGTCAAACACTGCAAGAAGAGAAAACCATGTAAAAGAAAGAGCAGCGCCGGGCGGTGGTGGCACACGCCTTTAATCCCAGCACTTGGGAGGCAGAGGCAGGTGGATCTCTATGAGTTCGAGGCCAGCCTGGTCTCCAAAGCGAGTTCCAGGAAAGGCGCAAAGCTACACAGAGAAACCCTGTCTCGAAAAACCAAAAAAAAAAAAAAAAAAAAAGGAAGAGCAGCATAGTAATGAAGATTACAGTATGAATGAGTGAGAGATGCTGTTCCCCTGCACTGCACAGTTAAAATCATATGAGGTGCTGGGAACACTAAGTGCCCTGGTTGCTTGCTACAACAATGGGCACATGTATAAAATGTCACTTTGGACTAAGTCCTGTAAAAGTGTAAATATTATGAAACAGAGAAAATTTAGAAAAAAAAAAAACAAAGTAAAAATCAATTGGTTCTTTGAAAAATTCACTAAAATTGATAAATTTTTGATGGAATGAAGGAATTATGGGAGGGAGAGAAGAGTGAAGGGAAGAAAGGGAGGGGAGATATCAAGACAGGGGGGGGGAGACAGAGAGAGAGAGAGAGAGGAAGGGAGGAATAGAGGAAGGCAGGGAGAGAGAGAACTAAATCAATAACGAAAACAATCAGAGGGGAAGTGAGACTTAACTAATATCTTACTGAATTAAAGGGATAATAAGGATATTTTAGGACAACTTGTATGCCGACCAATTTGATTACTTAGTGGAGATTAAGGCATTTCTAGAAAGGTATACACACTACTGAAATTGAAACAAGAAGACACTGAACATATGACTCAATTTAGCAAAATTTTTACAAAAATACAGGAGAAAGAAAGGAAAGGAATGAAAGCATTTTCTTATTTTCAATCACTTTTTCTAAACATATTTTTTACTGTTCTGGCCTTTCCGTATGGAGGATGACTTCAAACCACATCTGTTGTTTACATAATGTTGGTGTCCTGCTAGCTAGGAGTACAGGACTACACTATTCATGAGTAGAAAGGAATACTGACCTTATACTGGACTCTTTAATGTTTCAGTACTATTTTCAAAACATGTAAATAATAAATTCCTTTCACTTTATATATAAAGCTAAATAATGTAGAGACTGGGAAAGTTATACTTCACAGGAACAAACTTCTGTAGGAGTAAATGATTTATATAAATCTCCATCTAAAAATAAAAATTTTAAAGACTTGTTTTATTTAATGTGCATGAGTGTTTTGTTTGCACATATCTATGTCTGTGTACCACCTCCAAGCCTGCAGAGGTCAGATGAAGGTGTCTGGAATGAGAGTTGAAGAGGACTGAGAGCCACCATGTATATCCAGAGAATTGCATCTAGACTTTCCTTTTGAAAGGGCAGCCAGTTACCATGGAGCCATCTCCAGCCCAATAAGTTAGAATTTAATGAAGTAGTTTATATTTTGTATGTGATTTCCTGCAACAAAATTGAAATGGAAAGAGTATAGAACTTTGTCTATAAGAATGTAGCCTGACAGTCTCTTTTCTTTTAAGTGACCCTCGCTCAGAACTATTCATTTGTTCTCAGGGCTAGTTGGATAAAGCACTTATTACTGGCTTTAAAGTGAGATACTTTCATTTTCAGTGTGTTTTAAAAACACTAGGACATTGTTTATCTCTTTCTAAGAATTCTGTGTAGCAACCATGAGAAAAAGACACTTGGATGTGAACTCAAAAAAGCAGACAAGGGTCCTTAGGAGAAGTTATGAGAGTCTTTTTTCTCATAACTCCTGTTTGTCCAAGGCTCTTCAGTGTGACCAGCCAGCTGTAAATGCCACTTTACTGCTTGGCCACAGAGATGTTATATCCATCAATCAAACAAATAAATGGGCCAGTTAATTAATATTTTTTGTTGAAACCAATTTAAGGGAATTATAGCAAAGCAATTTTTTTCAACAGTCCTATTCACCATCTGTATTTGATGAGACTCTTGACATCAGTTTAGGTTGCTAAGCAATAAATACTTCTCCCTTGACTCCTGAGTCCCTGGGATCATTCTATTATCATGTCATTCAAGCTTGTCACACTGTGGTGTGTGTGACTCCAATTCCTGCATAGTCAGCCATGCACACCTGCTGTTCCTACAATCAAAAGGGATAAATACAAGATTTTGTGGAAAGCAAGATGATCAAAAGATTGGAAAAGGAAGGCCACATAAACCTCAGAGTTTAAGGGATGTGCCTTTGAAAGGAAATATAAGTCATCATAAGTTCAGGCATTTCATCATTTTAAAACACAGGTAAATTTCTCACCCAGCAGAAATACATGGCCTTTGGCATATTTAAACTAACTTTGTCATTTTTAGTAAAAGTCCTAGGATGAAATATGACATGTTTTGTAACAGCTTCTGCCACATGTTCAGTTTATCAAAGGTTTGTGCTCATCTTTTTATCACCCGTGTTTTGAAGTTCTGACTCCCATAAAAAAAAGCAAAGGCTGGGGAGCACCCTGAGCTTATTTGATGGATTTTCTCAACCAGCAACCTCAAAAGGCCAACTAAAAAGGCATGCAATCACTTATTTAAAAGCACCTTGATATGTTGTTTTAATTTTCATTTTAGTGTTGTGAGAATGCTTACTAATTTTACCTTATGACATAGATATATGAATTTACTGGAGTTTCGATTCCAGCAAAATGACTCTAAAGATATATGGGTAAGATTTTGTCTGAGCCATAGGAATAAAGAATGAAGGACATGGGAGACATGCAAATTTCTCTAAGCCTCCCATCAAAATCCTTGGTATGTGTCTCATATTGGTGACTTAGTTCTTTGGAAGAACTAATTTAGATGATGCAATATAGAAAAGTCTTGTAGATAATAAAGCAATCTTGTGGTAGATATTATCTGGTAGATAATAATGCAATCAGGTAGAGATAAACAGATTGTAATTCCCCAAGCTTCTCAAATGTACCTCCTTCTAAGGTTTGTTTTCTGATATTCAAAACAGCTGGGTTGACACTGAGAGTGTCAAAGGTTACATTCAACTCAAAAACATTTTCATTGTTAATGTCAGAATGGGTCACAATGAGCTAGATGGTTTTACAGTTTGAAGAAATTAGTCAAATCAAGACAAGAATTTACTTAAATGACTGACTTTATTTGAACATTTTAAGTTATTTTATTACAATACATGGAAAGACATTGTGTTTCAGACATTGTTCAGTTATTTCAGAAAGCAGTTGTGAAGGTGGAGCTGTTTCACAGAGGGAAGTGATCTGGGGGGGTAAAGAGGCTTCCTTATTGACCCTCAAGGTCAGAAGCCAAAGGGCAAAATTCAGATGCCCTCCCTTTACCATCAGGCTGGAGTCCTCACATTACCTGCTGTTCACTCTGCAGAAGAAATACTCCAGTACCCTTACAGTATAGCTACAACAGAAGATTTAGAGAGATGTAAAATTACTAACCCTAGGAAGGCTACAGAAGGGAGGCTAGAACCCACAGTTCCCATGCTCTTTCTTCTCACAACATATAGACTCACAGGGACTCTTCATTCTCTCTCCATGCACTCCATTTTGAAAAATAAATGTCATAGAGGAAAGCAAATGGAGGTGTTAGGATACAACAGTATTTTAGTAGAAAGATTCAGACACCAGGCAATAGCCAGGCCCCATAGGCTGCCTAGCAGCATGGACAGAGTGATGAGAAAGTATGTGGAGGAGAGATGGAGAGATGGAGCAGTTTTTACCTGTCTTTAAAGTCAAATAGTATTCAATAGTGTACACGGACCATGTTTTTATTATCCGTTCATCTGTTGAAAGACATTTAAATTATTTTTATTCCCTGGCTATTGTGAATAGGGCAGCACTGAACATTGCTGAGCAAGTATCTGTGGGATCGGATGTCTAGCCCTTTGAATACATGCCAAGGAGTGATATAGCCATATCATATGGTAGATTTATTTTTAGTTTTCTGAGTATTTTCTATCCTGATTTCCAGAGTAGCTGAATCAATTAGAATTCCTACCAACACTGAATGAGGATCTCCCTTTCCACAGAACCTCATGGGCATTTGTTGTCAGTTGTTTGGTTGGTTTTAGTCATTCTAACTGTCATAAGATGAGATCTTGTCAGGTTCCCCACACACACCGCCCCCCACCCCAACCTGTCGAACAGTCATCCTGAATAGGGGAGTGAGGACTGAGAAATAATAGATAGGAAAAAACATAGACATAGGAAAAAAAGAGAGAGACACAAGATAGCTTCAGGAGGGCTCTGAGTCAATACTGCAACAGCTCTGAGTTTATTTCTTACAGCCTTTTTATACCCAAAGCAAGGGGAATAAAAGACCTTCCCCTCTCAAGGACATCATGGTTCAAGGTACAAACAAGTGTAAACACCTTCTTAATTCTCAAGACACCTGGTAACTACGACTTTGGCCAAACATCCTGTTATCCAGCCTTAAGGGGCAAAAACAAACTTGAGCTCTCTGACCTTGAGTCAAGATGGGATTAAGGCACAAACTAGGGTCACTTTGGGCTCCCCAAAAATCTCAAAGATTTTTAATTTTTATTTTCATAATTGATAAAGATTATGAACACTTGAGGTGTTTCTCAGGCTTTTTTATTTCTTCTGTTGAGAACTCTGTTTACATCCTCAACTGAATTTTTAATCAAGTCATTTGTTTTCTTTACTCTTTGTATTTTTTTTTAACTCTTTGTATGTTGCTGGGTCCTAACGGCTCTGTCGGGGGAGGGGTTTAGAAGATGAGGAACCAATGAGCACAGCCAATGGCACAGACATTGGGTGTCAGGTAAAAGGCAAACAGCAGACTTGTTTATTAGCAATGGGAAGAGCCTTATATACCTTCCTCCTAGCACCCAGGCTACATCCTGATCCAGTGACATTGCATAGTCACCTCTCATTGGCTAGGCACAATCAGGACCTCTGACAGCGACTGTTGCTAGGCCCTCAGGCAGACTCCAGGTTGGCTCATCTCTTGGCCTTGTAGGCTTTATCTTCCTACATTTGTATATTCTAGATATCAATCCTCTGTCAGATACAGCTTGAGAAGATTTTCTCCCCTTTTGTGGGTAATTGTTTCATTTGCCTGATTGTTTCCTTGGCTGTACACCGCTTTTTAATCTTATGAGGTCCGTTCTTGTCCTTAATTCTTGGGTAAATCATGTCTTATTCTGAAATTTCATCTCTATACATTTCTTGTAGGATACTACCTGTTTTCTTCAAGAAGTTTTAGTATTCCACGTTAGAAATTGAGGTCTTTGATCCACTTAAATCTAATTTTTTAAGGTGATAAATATAGGCCTAATTTCATTCTTCTGCATGTGAACATCCAGTCTCTGTAGCACTATTTGTTGAAGATGCTGTCTTTTTTCTAGTGTATATTATTTTTGCCTCTTTGTTAAATACCAGAAATATGTAGCTATAAGTATTCATATTTGGGTCTCCTGTTTCATTCCATCCATCTATATAGCTATTGTTGTTCCAGTACCATTTTGTATTATTACTATAGCTCTACAAGATCACTTGAAATTTGGAGTATCAATCCTTCTGGTATTCTTTTAGCTCAGAATTTTCATTGATGTCCATGGTCTTTTAGAGCTTTAAGTACAATGTGCCTGGTCCTTAAAGTTTCCATTTAAAAAACCAACCATTATTGTAGAGAGCTGCGTGGAGCCGCACCCTGAAATTGATGCTGGCTTCCACCCTCCGCTCTCTGGGGTAAACAATTCCTTATTTGGACATGGCTGGGATGGTGTGTGGCTTGCACGCGCGTGGACCAATGGACAGTGCCTACGTGGCTGTCTGGGATTGGTAGCCCAGGCCTATTTAAGGGCTGGGAGGGGCTTACCCGGGGAGAGACGTCGCTTGTAAGAAGGTCCTGAATAAACCGCTGAAAGAAGAGCTCAGCGTTTCGTCTTCCTTGCTGGTCGAGGTGGGTGTGACACATTATTTTAGTGGGTTTTCCTTTATATAGGTGTGACTTGTGGTTTGCTCTTGCAGCTTTTGATATCCTCTTTTTGTTCTGTATGTTTAGTGTTTTAACTATAATATGTTCTGGGAACTTTCTTTTCTGGTCCTGTGTTTTTGGTGTTCAGTGTGCTTCTTGTATGTATGTGGGTATACCTTTCCTTATTTTGAGGAAACTTTCTACTTGGATCCTGTTGAATATTTGGTCTGTGACATTGACTTGGAATTCTTCTCCTATGCCTATAATTAAAAGATTTAATCTTTTATTGTGTCCTACAATAGCTCTACTTTATATTTTAGCCTTGATGTTCTATCTTCTACTTGTTTCACTCGACTGGTAAGGCATTCCCCTTTTTAAATTGGGTTAGTGAGTTGTTCAGTTCCATTCTTCATTCCATTCTTCATTTCAGTTTCAGTTTGGTTCAACATTTCTATGTCTATAATGAATACAGTTTTCAAATCTTGAACTGTTTTTGTCATTTCATTCATCCATATATTTGTTGTTTCTTGGACATCACTCATGAATTTATTACTATATTCTTTAAGTTCACTAAGGTGTTTTTCAAGTCCTTGACTTCATTTATTATGTTTTTGATTGACCTTTTAAATAGTACATTCTGAGGTTAATCTAGGTAATTCACATTGGAGAATATGACTACAGGACTGGTATATTTTGGGAGCACATGACATAATGTCTTTGCCTTTTGGAATGTTTGTGTGTGTGTGTGTGTGGGGTGTGTGTGTGTGTGTGTGTGTGTGTGTGTGTGTGTGTGTGGTGATTTGATTTAGGCATGTGAATTCTTTCATTATTTCTATTTATTTCTGATGCTGGGTAGGGGCAGGGGTTGTTGAATCAGAGTGTAGGAATGGTTTAAGAAGGCAAGGTTCTGGCAGAACTCAATAGGAAATGCTTTTGAGTGAGCTGCATGACCACAACTAGGTCTTCAAATGTGGGAATGGCTTAGGTGAGTGGGGTTCTGGGAATTGTTATCCATTTATTTAAATTCAAAATGGTTTATTCTCATAATAAATATATTTTCTTGATACAATTATCTATTTTCTTTCCTTTTAAAAATTCCCCCTATGCTTTTCTTAAGGAGATGAAATTTTTCTTTGAAATTATCAAGTTATCAGGGCATTATTAATACAAATTTTACATTTTGGGGTTTTACATAGCTGTCCAGGGATAAAATGAATGACTACCATTGACTGGCAAAGGATGTACTATACACTGAACTAAGCCATGGTTGAGATTAAGTCCCTGTATCCTAAATCATAAATCACTCCTTCATTTTCTCATTCTGCCCACATAATGCATGTGCCACTTTTCTTGTTCAGGAGGTAATATACTGCTTATTGTGAACCTTTAGTTTTCAATTTTGAAAAGATAGGCTATCTAACAAATATCTTCCATATTCACTGTGCTGACTCACAGAAACACAAGGCCTCTACTAGTGCATTCATAAAGCTGAATTAAACTCCTAGAAGATAAGATGAAATACAACAGCTAGCAAATTGGTTTGGTGGTAGAGATTAAACATATATTTATCCTGTCTCTATTTTGTTGAACAGACAATTTAGTTAAAAATGAAGTTTTCAGTTTCCAGATAGCATAAATATAGGTTAGCTACAATAGTCCAGATTGATACCTGAATGAGGGTTTAGTAAAATATTTCACATACTATCTGGCAATGACTATTAGAAGAAAATTTTAATTTAATTTTATTATTATAGTGGGCTTGCTATTCTGGACATATGATTTTATTCAGTGAATGAGGAAGTGAGCTATAGCAAGAGATGGCCAGAGGATGAACTTTACTATTTGGCATAGGCTAACTGCTTCTGAAAATGAACCTGGGTTTGTGGAGTTTGTAGAACATTGTAAGAATTATTTGAGACTGACCTGGCAATGGGAGTCCGTGGGTTTGATGAAATCATGTAACATCTTTTAGAATAAAGATAAGTAAAACCATTAAGAAATATTTATTCCATGGCCCTGCTTCCACCAGGGTCTGTGTCGATGTCAGTGGCTCCTGTTACCGCTGAAGTCTGTACAGATGCCTTGGATATGGGCCAACACATGAGGCCCTGTTGCTGCCCAAGGTTCATGCTGTCACCAGGGCCATACATATCAGGGTGGACTGCACTGCCACCTGGGGCCATGAAGATATCCAGACCTGAGCTGCAGCAGAGGGCCATGTCTGGATCCTTGGCCCTATAGCAGCCAGGGTCTGTGTTGAGGTACATGGCTCCTGTTACCATGTTCGAGTCTGGGGACCTTGCTGCTGCTGGGCCCATGATAATCTGAGAAGCTTGTGCTATTACCATGGGTCATGGTGACATCCAGGCCCAAGTTACTGCTGCTGGCAATGGCTGGGTCTGTACTCCTGCTACAGCTGGGGTCTATGTTGATTTCCGTTGCCCATGTTACCACAGGGCCACATGTGAACCATGTGTTGAACCATGTGTTTAGCTGGCTTCGCCCCTAACTGGCCTGGGGAAAGCTACCCCCTATAGGGGATCTGACCAGCCCTGGGATAACAGACCTGGATGACCCACTACAGGGAAAGCTGGCCATGCCCCTAAAAAGAAACTGCCCCCACCACCACTTGGGAAAGCTGATCCTACCCCTCACCACTGCCATGGGAGCACTGGTTCCACCCCTCACCTGAGGGGGGTGGTCCCAGTGGCCCAGTCAGAACAACTTGGCTACCACCCAAACACACATCCAGGGCTTTGAATTTGCACTCCACAATATCTACCCCATGTGTGACCTGCTGGAGCATGTGAAGGGTGAAGGGACTGGTCTTATGGAACCATAACAGCAGGATCTCCATGCCTGGGGCAACAGCAGGATATCCAAGAGGAGTTTTGGTAAGGGTTCAGTATCGATGGTATACCAGAGGCCAGAGGCCTTGAACCTGACCAGCATCACATTACACAATGAACATTTGCAAGTAAAGCTTTTTGGACAGAAGGGTATACTGCATGATACACAGACACTTCTAATGCCACCAAGACCAATGAAGAGGAAAAGGAGAGATGGGAAAGAAAGAAAAACAAAGTGTTTTGTATTAGTTGTTTGTTTTTTAATTAACAGCCTTATTTGTATTTTTTATTTTTATCTTATTTTATTTTTTACTTTTCCTTTGGTGGGGACACTGCAAGGGTGAAGGTTGGATATAGAGGGGCTGGGAAATGAGTAGAACTGGAGTGAATGATGTGGAATTCCCAAAGAATCAATAAAAAATTTAAGATTTTTTAAAAAAAGAAATACTAATTAATACTAATTTTAATTTGTTGATTTACTAGTTGAGATTACTATTCTGGTTCACAATGAAGTTAAATTAAATGAATATGTTTACAGTTATGAATTAAAATATATGCACACCTTTGGGTTTATTTCTTAAGAAAAATCTAGGAAAAAGAATTCATAGATACAGACTGTATTTCCACTCTACCTCCATTTCCTACCTAGAGGACAAACATCTTGAGAGCAAAACTGTGTACTTGCTTGTTATCTTCATTTCTTAGACCATTTTGCAGCCTAGAAAATAGAATCACAGAGTTTATATAATTTCTCAAATAAAGCTAATTAAACAAATAAAAATGAATCTTAGAAGGACAAATAGAAGAAAAAGGAGAGGTTTCAAGATAGGCAACATAACTCAGGCTTTTTATAGGGTACAAATGACTATAATATTAGTCTTATAGTAAAACTATTAGATGCATTATTTTCCACCCTCTTGTCATAACAATTTTATAGAAAAAAATGTACTGTAGTTGAAAGTTTTCTCCAGTCCTGCCTGACCCCACAGTCCCTCAGCCACTTATAAAATAAAATAATTGCTCAGAGGCTTAATATTATTTACAAACTGTATGGCCTATGTCAGGCCTTTTGCTAGCTGGCTCTTATATCTTAAGTTAATGCATTTCTATTAATCTATGTTTTGCCACATGTTCTGTGGCTTTACTGGTCTGCTGGCATGTTGCTCCTTGGGCGGCAGGCTGGCATCTCTCCAGACTCTTTCTTTCTCTTCCCTGTCTCTCTCCTTGGATTTCCCACCTGCCTCTAAGCTGCCTTGCCATAGGCCAAAGCAACTTATTTATTAACCAATGGGAACAACATATATTCACAGCATACAGAAAGACATCCTCCAGAAATGTATGATGGATTCGAATACATTGATAAAATAATGCCTGTAAACACATATTAAAGAGACAAAATATACCCTTCAGCCAGAATGCTACATGATACAAGTGCTGTCTCAGATACCATTTTCTTTATTTTTTGCTTTTATTAAAATAGATTATTTTATCATACAATATATTCTGATTATAGTTTTTCCTCCCTCCACTTTTTCCAGTTCCTCTCCACATTCTGCCCCCTCTGGATCTGCTCCCTTTTTGTCTCTTACTAGAAAAGAAGAGGTTCTAAGAGATAACAATCAAATATGACAAAATAAAATATGGTAAGATGAAGCTAAAACTACCATATCGAAATTGGACATGGCAACTCAACAGGGGTAAAAGAATCCCAAGAGCACAAGGTCAGATACCCATTCGTTCTCATGGTCAGGAGTCCCATAAAAATAGTAAGCTAATAGCTATAATATATAGCTTTTAGTTTTTCATAATCCTTAAAATCTCCATTTGAACACAGATGAAAGCATGGAAGTCACTAACTCATGGTAAAACTGAGCATGCCTGTAGTGGGATGTCTTTCTGTATGCTGTAAATATGTGTTTCTCTTTGGTTGATAAATAAAACTGTTTGGTCAATGGTGAGGCAGAATAAGGTTAGGCAGTACATTCAAACTGAAGACAGAAATGAAGAGTGGAGTCAGGAGAAATGCCAACTCACTGCCCAAAGAGCAACAAGATGCCAGCAGATAGGTAATGCCATAGCCACATGGCAACACATAGATTAATAGATAGGGGTTAATTTAAAATGAAAGAGCTAGCTAGCAAGAGGCCTGAGCCATAGGCCATAGAGTTTGTCATTAATATGAGCCTCTGTGTGATTACTTGGGACTGAGTGCTGGCTGTGGGACTGGGTGGGACATAGAAAAACTTCCATCTATACATGCCTCATGAAAATGCTGCCTATCTCACCTTCCTAGCAAAGCTTGTATCCATCTAAGGAAAAGAAAAGTATACTCACCATGTTAGAATTATATTAATGTTCATGTATTTTATGTAGATGAGTGCTCTATTTGCATGAATGCCTGCATGACAGAAGAGGGCATCAGATCCCATTATGGATGGTTGTGATCTACCATGTGGGTGCTGGGAATTGAATTCAGGACCTCTGGAAGAGCAGTCAGTGCTCTTAACCTCTGAGCCATCTCTCCAGCCCTGGCTTGATCTGTTTGGGAGGCATCCAGGCAGTTGGACCGGGTCCTGTGCTCAGTGCATGAACTGACTGTTTGAAACCTGGGGCTTAGCAGAGACTCTTGGCTCAGCCTGGGAGGAGGGGACTAGACCTGCCTGGACTGAGTCCACCAGGTCGATCTCAATCTTCGGGGGAGTCTTTGCCCTGGAGGAGATGGGAATGGGGGGTGGGGGGGGGAACGGGGCGGTGGGGGAGGGGGAAGAACGGGGGAATCTATGGCTGATATGTAAAGTTGAATTATATTGTAAAATAAAATAAAATAAATTCAAAAAAAGAATTATATTAATGTAAAATAATTCAGTAACTGCTTCAATACAACTGGCTTTAAAGTTGGCAAAGATGAAATTATTAATCGAGGAGACTAAAAATAATATTAAATGAAATATACTTATTTATACGGGCAATTAAGTGCTATTTTAAACATGTAAGGATCAAAGGAGATCCCATTTCTTTTGATAACATAAGATTAGATATTTAGAAGACAAAGCACCAATGGAAAGAAGTCAATGATTCATAAAGAGGTTGGGTGAAAAGTGAAGACATGCTACTTGTGGATTCTCTAACTGAAAAGTCATCTACTAACTAATATATATTTGGAAGCCTCGCCATGTGCTTATGGACATTTGTAGCATGCACAGAGTGCCTAAACATTCCTGTGGCGTGATAGGCATGTTTCCAGCTGAGTCTGAGCAAGCTTTGCTGTTTTGTGCCAGCTCTCCTGCTATAAACAAGGATCCTTTTCTGTGGTCTGTTTGGCTCAATGGTTTCTGTGTTTCTGTCGTCGTTGGTGATCTCACCACTTACAGTGTGACTGTAAGAGTGTAATTTTGAAGAATTGTCTACCACTCCAAATGATGAAAAGGCTTTATGGTGCCTTTTGGAGAAAGCAGGTATGTTTGTCAGAGTTGTTTATACAGTCCTTATTGTAGCTGGCCATGAGTTCAAAGTTAACTCGTTAGCAACACACCTCATACAAGGCATCTGTAAACAGAAAAGCACAAGACAAATTTACAGGTCAGTTGGTGAGATGCTTTGACCAGAGATTTTTGGAAATCAACACCTGTGTTTTGATGATTCATCAGATAATTGATGGCTCATGATTTTTATAGAACAAAGTTACCTTGAAAAATGAGATTCATCAATATACCATGAGCCTCAGAATCACACTGATTAGAAGTGGTTGGAGGTGTAATATAAACTACTTAAGTTAAAGATAACAGAATATAATACATTTTGTAATGATCTCCAAACCACTTTGGGAGCATAAAGGTCTTTGTTCCTCCTTTTCCTTTTTAACTTGTGTCACCTCAGGATAGATAATGCAGATTCATTTCTATAACTCTAGCTCCAGAAAAGTTTTGGTACACCTATAGAACTTAGTAAGTGGAAAATATTGTGTGTTTGCTAGGGCTTTGCTCTTTATTATTCTAGAACATGGAAGTAAACAAGGATGATAAGATCCCCCTTTTTTTTTCTGGGGGTGGAGTTTCTTTGTGTAGCCTTGGGTATCCTGGAACTAACTTTGAAGAGCTAGCCTTGAACTCACAGAGATCCAACTGCCTCTGTCTTCCCAGTGCTGGGATGAAAGGTGTGCACCACTACAGCCCAAAAAGATCATCTTTTTAAGAAGGAAAAAAATGTAATTAGAAATACAGAAAAAATGTAATACAAATTTCCTAACTTAAAAAGTATAGTAGACAATGCATAAGACATAGCTTGGAAAGTAATAAACAGAAATATAAAAACTAAGAGGAGCCAAGTGCGTTAGTATCCATAACCTCTCAAATAAGTGGAGGAAATTGCAATCTGTATAAATAGGAAAAGGCACACTATTTACACAAAAGGGGATAGAAATGGATAAAACTGGAATCTTTCAAGTTTATTTATAACCAGAAAATTGGAATGGAAAATCGTACGTTGCATTTTGAAGGCTGTAAAGTCAGCAGATTTGTGTGTTTGTCTAAAAAAGATAGTAATCAGCATTCGCAAGCAAGATCAGGCACAAAAAGCATGTTCACGTCTGCCACAGGTCAGTCTGATTTTGACATGAGAGACTTTTAGAAAAACCTATATCCTACAGGAAGAAAGCTGCTCAAAGATGTTCTTCAAGCATTGTTTCTACATCTTGAGACTCAAGAATAAATTATATTCTAGCAAAGGAGAATGATTTAAAGCTCGTGTTGTATATATTTGAAAGAAAGTTGTGTATCCATTAAAAAATAGTATTTGTTAGTTATGAGTAGCACATAGGAAATGACTGTGTTAGCCTCTACTGTCTAAGGTCATGTGAGAGGAACAGCAAGTAGCTTTGGAAATGGCTCATAGGTCAGCATAACCACAATGGGTGTGTCTTGGAGAGGCAGAATCCTGAGGACTATGTTTCCTGAGGACCTCATGTTGCTATTGAGCATTGCTCTGCTTACTGCCCTCTCAGTCAACACATCCCTCATAATCTATGAGATGTATGAAAACTCTAAAGGGTTTCTAGCCCCTCACTGGGCAGTGTCACTGGACAAAAATAGTGATTGACATTTTCCATTGCTGCTGGAGCAGAACAATGATTCACCCAACCCTTTGAAAGAATCTAGAGATATAGATTGTTATCAAAGTTAGGTTAAGATGTTTCTGTTAATGGCTTTGATGTAAAAAAATCTTAGGGAACAATTTAAAGTTTAGAAAAGCATACTTTTGTAATTGAGTGAGAGACTTGTTAAGGTCCAGGAACAAAAACAAAGGTGCCTTTATTGCTAAAGATGGGTTAGTGACCGGATAATGATTAGTTTTTTGTATCCATTTTTGCCCTTAGCTTCCTGGTATGGTTTAATAAAACATTGTTGATGAGTGGGTGTGCAATCTGAGGACTTGAAGTAGGAATGGCTGATTTTTTCCTTATATATAGAAGTTTAGATTTGTGATTCTTTTAAGGTTATTTTTTCTGTAAAATTACCTTCTTAGATAAATAATAAAATGGTTGATCCCTTCTTTGTAACTGCAAACAGCTGTCTGCCAGTACAAAAGTAACTGACTGAAACATACTTGGCTTGCTTAAAACTTTGTTAATCAGTTATAAAAGAATCATTGCTGCGATTAATTCCAGCACTCAGGAGGCAGAGGCAGGTGGATCTCTGTGAGTTCGAGGCCAGCCTGGGCTACAGAGCGAGATCCAGGACAGGTACCAAAACTACACAGAGAAACCCTGTCTCCAGAAACCAAAAAGGAAAAAAAAATTGTTGCTTTGGGGTGAAGGTGTTATGGTGGGAAAATTAATACAAAGAACAATATTTAACTACTTGTGAGTTTCTAAGGAAAACATGTAACTTGTCACAATGTGATTTCTTCCTGTCTAAAGATTTTAATTTTTTTTTGAAAATATGTAACTTATGGTTGTTAGGCAACCTTTTCCCGTGTAGAAAATTTTTTCTTAAGAGGTATAAAAGGGATAAGAGAAAAATAAGAGAAGTAGCAGGAAAACATCAGGGAAGAAGTAGAAGGAAAATAGCAGGAAAGAGATAAAAAAGGAGAAAAACTGTGGAGAAGGAGGAAAACAACAAGATAGAAGAACAGGACAGAGAAGAATAGAAGAGGAGCAGATAGTGAAAAGATAAGATGAAGAGTTAAACTTTGTCCCTCAGATAAAGTTCCCCTGTGTGTCTGTGCATCTGTCCAGGAGTTCGATGACTCCACACCTCTTCTTCAGTACCTGACCTGCTGAAGGCGGATCCCTGGGCACTCTGAATTCCAAGGAATATCAAAGCTTGGGATAGAGACCAACACTGTAGAAGAAAGGTTCTCATTATCTCATATTGAGAAAAACTCTAGATTAATTTCTAATTTTTCCACACACTCCAAGTTTCTATATCTAGGATGTTTCTCAAAATCATTTATATTCTATGTATATGTTTTATTAGTAAAACACTTGCACAAGTATTATCCCGGTTTGTTTTATGAAAATTTGACCTCAACAAGAGTCATTTGTGAAGAGGCAGTTGTAGTTGAGAAAATATATCCACTAAATTAGGCTGTGGACAAGCCTGTTGAGCATTTTCTTAAATAGCAGTTGATGTGGGAGGCTCAGCATGTGGTGAGTGGTTCTACCTCTGGGATGGTATTCCAGGATGATTTAAGAAAGCAGGCTGAGTAAGTCAGGAGGAGCAACCCAGTAAGCAATACTTCCCTATGGCCTGTGCTTTCGTTTCTGTCTGCAGGTTCCTGCCTTAACTTTCTTTGGTGATGGGCTACGATGTGTAAGCTGAAATGAACCTCTTCTTCCTCAAGTTATTTTTGGTCATGGTGATTAATCACAACAAAATCTTCTAAGAAAAGTATCAATGGATGTTTTCTGAAAGAAATTAAAGTTACAAAAAGGTACAAACACTTCATAGTAGTTATGATACAGCAATTATTTTACAGTTTACAAAGTATTTTTGTTTTCATAAACAGCCTTACTTGCTTTTTCTGATGATTCATTTAAGAGCATTGATCCTTTGAGTAGACAGGATAAGTTTAAATCTCTATTGTGACACTTACCTTTTTGCTTTTGATACATTATCATTCTGAAGTTATATTTCTTTATCTGTCAACAGAGGATGATAATTATGATTCATGCATTAAAAACATGAGGCAAGTATAAGCTTTTATCCGAGAGTAACTAATCTGTAACTATTAGTATTTATTATTCATTATTATTTCCAATTAGCAATAATACAGAGAATTAATTGAAGATCCCAAGGAACTTGGTCAATGTATGTAGCCCAAATCCATACTTAGAGTGTCTAATTTTGTTCTCAGGGGCCGTTATACATGAGGCTGTGGAGAATTTTACAGCTGAAACAATGTCCGTAAGGAAGCACAATTAAGCGGCACTGGTTATTTTCCTCACTATTTGCCTTTGTTAAGTGTCACTTTCCTGCTACTGAGGACTCATGTCCACTTTCCCAGGTCAGTTCCCACTCTGCTCAGCTCTGCCCTCAGTGCTTGTTTGGGAACACCAATTACCAGAGGAGGAGTTGCAGGTCCCTGAGTTAACCAAGACTAGCCCTGAGTTCTCTCATGAAGTGTCGCTTTTCTCAGTATATAAATTGCTTCTTAATATTTTGAGAAGAGTCTTGAAGTTTCACATATGCCTCTGCAGTTAATCTGTGGTGTGATCACAGATTTTATAGCGTGTGGAAGACCACCCAGGAGAGGTGCGAGAAAATGTGAATAAAAAGGAAATGGTTTTGTAGTATTATTATGGAAATGGTTTTTAGCTCAAGGATTCTCAGTACACACTGAAAACCATTGATTTTAAATGTATGAGGGTATAGTATAGGACATAGAAAAAATATAGTAAATAAAATATGCAGGTTGATTCAATTGCTATGAAGTAAATTTTTAAGAATTAATGTATAGTAGCTGCTATTCTAGAAACCATATATAAAAGATGAATGCTGTAGATTATTTTAAAGGGCTTAAAATAGTCTCAATTTTTAAGGGGCTTTCTGGTAAAAGAAATAAGTCACAAATATTTGCCAATGCTTCAGAAATGTGAGAGAACATATTAAATGACACAAGTATTATATTAAAGGGGTCAAACGAGAAAAATCACATTTGTCTGATGAGTTTAAGGAAGTTTCCTACTCCTGAGCAATTAGTAGAATTTTGATATCTATAATGTATTTAGTTTAGATGCTATTCTAAGGAATCTGTTCTTACTGAAATTTAATCCTTACAGCTAATCAGTGAGTCAAATTATATGATTTTACTTTTTTAATGGACACACCTAAAATTTCTCCAATAGGGATTCAAAAATATGTATGTGTGTAAGAAGGTTGTTATAGGATAGTTAGAGAGATAAGGGCATTGTAGGTAAAGTTGGCTGGATAATCACAAATTCTAAATGAAGTGATAACATGATAGTACAAAAATCACTGCACATTAAGTTTTAGGGACTGCTGGCCCACAGTGTGAGGTACCCATGCATTTGAGGGCAGTGGGAAGGTGCTGAAGACACCTGGGAAGACAACAGTGCTTAAAACTAACACCGAAGACACTGTAAGATGGTTTGGAAGGGCTAGAAAAAATTACTTTAATTCAGACTGAGGATAAGACAAAATGTTTTGAATTTTCATGGTGCTAGTGAGAAAGGAAAGATGTCTACAGGAGAAGGGAAGTGTATTCATGAGACAAGCAGTTACTTTGTATGTGTTGGGATGAGTGAATGGGGATGGTGTTGATAAGAAAGGTCAGTGATAGTATCCTGTATGCTAATCTGAGTTATGGCTGGATGAGTGTTGTTCCAGTTTTATATTGTTGTATTTTATTGAGTGATAAATTTGTCTTAGGGTCAACAAGATGGCTCAGTGAGTAAGATCCTTGCAGTACAAGCCTGATGACCTGAGTTTGATCCCTAGAGAGAACCAGCTCCTCAATGTCTTCTTCTGGCCTCCACATACCATGGAATGTCCACACCTGTCTCCTAAGACCAAGATCATATAAAGATACACAGTTATAAATAAATAAAAACTAAAAAAATCTTGTTTTTGCTAAAAGAGGTATAATAATCTTTATCAATGTAATCATTTTAGCTGTGTGGCCAATCAATTTAGAGGCATTTACAGTATTGTTCAGCCATCACCACCTTCAGCTTCCATCCTTCTTTTGATTTGTAAAATTTGGATTCTATATCCATTAAACAATAACTTCTCATCTCATTCATTCCAAGCCGTGGAAACCCACATTCTGTTTCCTGGCTCTGTGTTTTTGACTGTTCTAACTACTCCACATGCTGTCATTTTGGTGATGGGCTAGCTTCTTTCACTTAGTATGATGTCCTCCAGCTTCATTGATGCTATTATATGTTAGAATTTCCTTCCTTTATGTTAGCAGTATGTAATGTTTTTAGTAGCTGTTCATCTTTTCATAGGCAGATTGGTCACATCTGCAGTTTACTTTTGAGAATCATGCTGCTGTCAACACGGCAGCATTGGTACAAATGTCTCTTTGAAGTTCTGCTGTCAATTCTTTTGGGTATATATTTTAAAGCAGTATCATATGGCAATTGTGCTTATAATATTTCAATGAACTGTTATTTCATTTCCACAGTGACTATACCATTACACCTTCCTTAAAGGTATACCAGAGCTCCAATATCTCCACTCTTCACCAAATGTGTTGTTTTCTTTTAACTTCCCTCTTTTCTCCTCCTTTTCTTCTTCCTTTGATAGAAGTCATGTCCATGAGTGTGATGCAATTCATTATAGTTTTTTTTTTAATTTGTATACTATGCTTTGATTTTTTTAAAATTTATTCTTCTCTGATGCATTACATCCCAATCACACTTTCCTCTCCCACCTCTCCTCCCAGTCTCTCCACACCTCCCCTCTCCCCTAGATACACCCCTCTTCCATTTCCCTTTAGAAAAAGGCGGGCTTCCTGAGATATCAACTAAACATGGCATATCAAATTGCAATAAAATTAGGCATATCCCCTCATATTAAGGCTGGACAATGCAACCCAGAAGGAGAAAAAGAGTCTTAAAAGCAGACAAAAGAGTCACGGACAATCCTCACTCCCGTTGTTAGGAGTCCCACAAGAACAGCAAGCTAACACAAGCATAACATATATTCAGAAGACCTAGGTCAGACCCATATAGGATCCCTGATTATCGGTTCAGTCTTTGTGAGCCCCTATTCATCCAGGTTAGTTGATTCGGTGGGCCGTTTTCTTGTGGTGTCTTTGACACCTCTAGCTCCTATAATCGTTCCCTCCCCTCTTTCATAGGATCCTCCAAGATCCATTTAATATTTGGCTGTGGGTCTGCTGGAGTTGTCTTTCTGTACGCTGTGAATGTGTGTTGCTCTGATTTGGTTGATAAATAAAATGCTGATTGGCCAGTAACCAGGCAGGTAGTATAGTATAGGCAGAATAAACAGAGAGGAGAATTCAGGGAACAGGAAGGCTGAGTCAGGAGTTACCAGCCAGACACAGAGGAAGCAAGATGTAAAGGTAGAACTGAGAAAAGGTACCAAGCCACATGGCTAAACATAAATAAGAATTATGGGTTAATTTAAGTGTAAGAGCTAGTCAATAGTTAGCCTGAGATAATGGCCGAACAGTTTTAATTAATACAAGCCTCTGTGTTTATTTGGGTCCAAGTGGCTGCAGGGCCGCAGGAGCCAGGCAGGACCAAGAAAACCTCAGTTACATGGGTCTTTGCATCTGCTCCCATCAGTTGCTGGATAAAGCCTCTCTGATGATAATTATGTTAGGCTCCAATCTGCAAGTATAACAGAGTATCATTAGGAAACATTTCATTGACTTTTTTTTTTTTGCCAGTCATGTTTGGGTCTATCCTAGGACTCCGGGCTATCCAACTTCTGGTACATGGACCTCCAGACAGTGTCAGGCATGCACTCCCTCTTGTGGCATGGATCTGAAGTTGAACCAGACATTGGTTGGCCATTCACATATACTCTGGTCCACCATTACCCCAGCACATCTTGTAAGCAGGACAAATTGCTGGTTGAAGGTTTTGTGGTCCAGTTGGTGTTCCAATCACTCCACTGGAAGCCTTGTCTGTTTACAGAAGATAACCAGTTCCGGTTCCTTATCTGCCATTGCTAGAAGTATTCACTAGGGTCACCCTCGTATTCCCTGGAGTCTCCATTGCACTAGATTTCTACCTAACCCCAGAATGCCCCCAATTCCAGTTGTCTTTCATAGTATTTTTTCCCTCCATCCCTTCACCTGCTCCCTCCTGTTCCCATCCTGACTTACACCTAGTCCACATGCAAAACCTATTCTATTTCCACTTCTCAGAGAGATCCATGCATCTCTCCTTGAGTCCTCCTTGTTACTTAGCCTCACTGGGTCTGTGGAATGTAGCATAATTATCATTTACAATTAAGATCCATTTATAAATGAATGTATACCATGTTTGTCTTTCTGGGTCTGTGTTACCTCACTCAGGATGATTTTATCTAGTTCCATCCATTTGCCTACAAATTTCATGATATCATTGTTTTTAACAGCTGAGTAATACCCTGTTGTGTAAATGTACCACATTTTCTTGATCCATTCTTTGGTTGAGGGACATCTAGGTTGTTTCCAGTTTCTGGCTATTACAAATAAAGTTGCTTTGAACAGAGTTGAGCAAGTGTTCTTGTAGTGTGTGTGTGTGTGTGTGTGTGTGTGTGTGTGTGTGTGTGTGTGTGTGTGTGTGTGTTGATATATTTGTAATCTAGGAAATAAAGCTTGCCTGAAGATCAAAGGACAGAGCGAGTCACAGAGTTAGCCACAGAGGTCAGGCATTGGTGTTATATACCTTTAATCCTAGCACTTGGGAGGCAGAGGCAAAGATCCATCTGGATCTCTGTAAGTTCAAGGCCACACTGGGCTACATGAGATGAATCCAGTCTAAAAGAGAAACAGTCAGGCAGTGGTGGCAAATACCTTTAATTCTAGAACATGGGATCACACACCTTTAATTCCAGCACTAGGAATGTTGAGACAGAAAGTGATATGGCTGGGCAGAGAAAGGAATATAAAGTGGGAGGGGACAGGAATTTGCTCTCTTGCAGAGGCTCTGTCAGGCTGAGGAGTTTGTGAGGTAAGAAGTGGTAACTGTGGCTTGTTCTGCTTCTCTGATCTTTCAGTTTTCACCCTCATATCTGGCTCCAGGTTTTTATTATAAGACCATTTAGGATATGTGCAATGTGTGTGTGTGTGTGTGTGTGTGTGT